>CAUHTR010005263.1:0-29718 GCA_959609185.1 Schmidtea polychroa | reverse complement strand
NAAAAGGTTCGCCATCCCTGCCTTAGACAATATTCTTCTCTTAATTCTCACCCTGACAATATCCCCTTGTGTTCATAAAATTAAAATTCTGTTTTTCTGATCAAACAAAAGGAAACTGACCGTCGGTATTTGTTTTATATTGAACTAGTAAAAGGACATCTTCGGTAGATAATGGAACTGGAATCGTATTATCTGCTCGTTGTCGGGTGCGTCTCAGATCACGCCTTAGTTGGTGAACAGTTGCTGCATCTCTACTTATTGTCGAAGCTGATTGCATTATAATTTGTTGCGCTGTTTCTTCTATTTCTGCAGTTCATGTCTTCATTGCTTGCGTTGTCACGAGAACTTCTCTTCTTGTTGAATCGGGTCAATGTGTGTGCGCGTGAAGTCGAAATAACCACTGATATCCAAGAACTTTCACTTTAGCTTTATATGTTTTTGAATATCAACGTTTTTCACACTCAAAGGAAACAACCCATTTTGCTTGATTTCTAAACAAAGCCTTCGAACAGTAACTTATCTTGTCCCTTTTCAGGCTCAATATATTCCATAGTTTGAAAATTTGAAGATTAATAAAATAAAATTAATATTATAAAACAAAATAAAATTAAATAATAATAATAATAATAATAATAATAATAATAATAATAATAATAATAATAATAATAATAATAATAATAATAATAATAATAATAATAATAATAATAATAATAATAATAATAATAATAATAATAATAATAATAATAATATAATACAAAGAAATATAATCTTACAATTTTATTTTATTTTAATTAAATTAATTGTCCGATGGGATGTTGTATAAGGAGGGATATTGTCCGGATACGATATTCTACATTTATTTAATAATAGAAATTCATTTCTGATTTTAACAATTTGATTATTTACTATTTCCATTTATTTTAAACTAGTTTAACAAAATATTTAGAATATTTAATTCTCAGCTGAAAACAATTTACAGTGGTCATCAGTGGCGTAGCTACCATATAGCAAGAGTAAGCAATGCATAGGGGCCCACAAGACAGGGGGCCTTTTTTCCAAGTTTCCTTAATTTTCTTCAGAAAACAATGTCAAACAACGGCACGGTCGGCACCAGTCAACAGGGACCTCCAAATGATCGATTTGTGGTTTTATGTAATAAAGCTCCACTAGTTTTGTTTACTTATTGCATTAAGTACATTATTTACCTGCATTTTACCTATTTATGCAATCCCCTCTGTCTTTCCCTCGCTAATAATATACTGTATAAGCAAGCAACTTTAGTTATCTAAGTAAATCGCCCATTCATATAGGGGTCGAAAAAATTGTTTCGCTTGTCGGCTATACACATCTGTCCCTGATAGATTACTATCATTTTATAACAATTTATACTATTATATTGTATATTGAGCTCTAATTATTTAATTAAATCGTCTTTCCAAAGAGGACCCAAAAAAATGTTTTGTCTGCGGCGCAAAACTCCTTTGTAACTATAAGCCCTTCTTTCAATTAACACTCTTCCCTCCTCCTTAAAAAAAATCTTGGATAGGCCTACGCCACTGGTCTCATACCGTACAAAATAAACAAGGTGTTCCATCAAAATTTCGAAGGTTACGAAGTGTTCCGTCGTAGGAAAAGTTTGGGAAACCATGGTCTAATTCAATTGTGCTTCCAAAGGGGGCAAAATTTTTTTCCTGTGGCGCTATGGTGCTCCGCACCTATTTCACTTGTGTATGCAGTATAAGGGGGCCATCTATGACGCATTACATAGGGCCCAAAATTTCTAGCTACGCCACTGGTGGTCATATAATAAATATAAATAAGAAATTCAACAAATGTCATGAACCAACAACGCACATTCACACAACATTTATTTAAATGGTAACTTTTCATTAATTTAACTGATTGATGGACACTAAATGTGTAAATTATTTTGACGGTTCGTATTTATGACACAATATTTAGAAATTCACGAGGGTAAATGAACGAACCGACGACTATAGCCATCCGGTCACAGTAACATTTCAAATATATTACAGCTACATCCTTCGTGTCACTAAATTAGAAATTTTGTATGGCGAACATAGCCCCCTTGTTCCTCAATTCTCGATAAGCTACTAAATTAATTATACAATATTTAGGAAAGGTTAACAAATACAGTAAATATGGCCCCTTTATCAAGGGTATCCCTTTTGGGGTTATAGGATAATTTATCAAATAGTTAAATTAAAGTCCTACCAAATAAATAAAATATTTCTTAACCTAAATGAGTGATGTGCTGGAAATATTTTAACAAACGGTCTGCACAAGGTCATTTTCACTTCTAAGAATGTCCAAAAAACGAAGGTTACATAAAGTGAACTCATTAAAATTTTCAATTTTGTGACAGAGGGATATCAAGTTTTAGTAATGGGTGCTCTATGAATGTTGATGGATAAAGTGTTGTTCAATGAATAAATAGGAATTATTTGAATAAGTTTGACAGCCGGGAGGCAAATAAATAGTGTAATTAACAACCGACTCGTGCTAGCGGGACCGCACCACCTTCAGATCAGATCGTGTAGACAAAGTTCTCATTTATGACAGTTATGAAGACAGTTTGACAAAGTATTCAACATTTTAATTATTGGCCAAAGCATTGGCAGAAACCATGAAGAATAAACAACAAATTTACGCTAACGTACCATGCAAAAAGTGAAATAATTATTATCACCATGAAGTTAAATGGGTAGATCAGAATCAGTTAAAATCGGCAGTCTTGATCCGAAATTGGTAGAGCTAGAAGGAGGAATAAAGGAGGTTAGCAAACTAGGGATAGCAAGAGTTCTCGGTCAATTGGATTGAATGGGATTTTTCCTTAGGACGACAAACCAAATCTGAAATAATAGTTATAGTTTGTGGAATTTCATTGGTGAATAAATCGAGTTGTAGAAATTGTTTTGTGAAAATATAAGTTGTAATTTATTGAATGTTAATTGGTTGATTTGAGAAGAGGAAGGGTCATAGGTTGGGGAATTCCTACCGAATCCAATATAAACCCAATAAATCCAATAGGAAATATATTTTAGTAACTACAACGCGTCTAATTGCTACAGGTTCCAATGGCCAGTAAATACAAGCATTGTATAGTGAATGTATATTTATATCAAGTTATTCTATATAGTGACAATGGGGCCCTTACATTAGAAATAAATGCTTTCGAAACAAATTGCCAAACAAAATGGCGACACGGGGGGATAACTAATCAAACCAAATTCCAGATTTGGGATAAAATCTATCGAAATAAATCAAAAGAAATTTTAACAGGATTCCAGTAGCTCCGAAAGCCATTGAAAAATTCAGCTGTGACTTCATTGATTTTTGGCGCTGTTCGACTTTTTTCAGAGTTTTCTCTATGAATTTTAGCTTGGTAAAACATTGATAAGAGCAGCACTGCTGATTCTTCAGGGTGTCCAGCAGCAGGCCACTATCGAAATTTGATGCCTTCTCGGAAACATAAATCGGCAGCAACTGCTCAGTGTCGGTTGATGCGTCCATTGAATTCTTGCTCAGGAAGCTCCCTCCCGCTAAATCTGATACTATGCTTGAAGTATTCGGCTCGACTTTTCCCTGCTTAGATGCTTTGGTTTTCTTTTTCCCACGGCCATTTTCTCTTAATTCGATATTTTTCAATTTTTAGATTTATTTTAAAAATAGTAATAAGAATAAATATCTAGCCATATAAAAGGTTATCATACAGGAACTGGTCCGCCTGCCCCCCTCTCCTCATAAATTATTGAGTCCCAGATTACATAACCATTGTATAACCATTTTCAATGGTATCTGAAAATTGGCTTCTCTCAATCGAATGTTGGAAAATTTGTCCAATTTTAAATAACGGTAGGCAAGAATAATTAGTAATTACCTATTGTAGGAGGAAACCATTACAATAGCAATCAAATAATGTACATTAAATAAATCTAGATCAGTAGGGAGGGGGTCATATTTTAGTGGGGAAAATCTTTAATTGAATTAATTTTCGATTGAAATAAGAAGGCAAGCAAATTTTGGGAGATTTAGCTGAAAAGTTTATTATTAGAAATGAAAATATTTCCCGAAATCCCAACAAGAATGATATCTCCAACAGAGACTCACAGATGGGAAATATTTCATTTTTTTAATTTCCCCATGTAAAGTCAGCAAACATCGAGGGAATTAAATTGCCGCTTCGTAACATATCTCTGGTTTTTTGTTTGTTTTCGGATTTTTCCATTACAATATCAGTTGGGAAATATTTTCTTAATCTCCCGTCAAATATATTTCTATCAAGTTTGGTAAATTGGATTCATTTTTTTGGCTTAGATAGCATGTTGGAAGGTTTTTATGTGGACCCTAACCCCTGCACTAGTCCCATAGTTTGCCCTTTAGTCACATAACGAATACACTTACATGAATACTAAATGGCAGCGCATTTCCTCTTTGTCACAACTATTTCCTCCTACCAATGTTACATTAACATTGGATATTGGTCGAGTAAAAACAAAAAATCAGAAACAATTTTCCCCTCAAAGCGATTTTATTTAATAAAAGGTTTTTCACTTTTGTTTAGCTTTCATATAGAATTTCATTGATCTATAGTCGACATGAAGATGAATTAGAAAACCACAACAGGACGAAGGGAGACTGTATAACATATGAAATGGGATTAAAATATATTCTCCTCCATAAAGTTAGGAAATTGGAATTGTGACAAAATTAGAGGTAAATATTTGTAGAATATGTTAAATTTTGTGAAATTAATTTGACAATTTCTCCCTTTAATGTATGCGTCCAATCAAATCTTCGAGTTGCATTTTTGTTTTGGTGCGTGCCTATGCAGTGTGAGGTGTGTGTGTGTGTGTGTGTGGTTGTGATCTATTTTTTGGATTTAAAAATTTTAAAGTTATGTTTTGAATTTTCAATTGCTTATTTAGATTTTGTTTTAAAATATCAGATTGTGTAGATTTTTTAAAAAATAAACTTTGGAAGTTTCTGACCTTGTGTTAATTTAAGATAATCGATGAATTTACGATGAAGATATTGATGGATGATAAACTAAACCAAATTATAAATTCAAATGATATTCATGATTCGTGCAAGTCAATGTCTAATGGAACAGCAGGTTATAGAATGAATTCGAAATATTTAAATGGATTTATTGTTTAAATGAGCTTTCATAGTCATGAGATCGTTGCTTAAAGCTGAAACTGTTAACTGCTTCTCATAATCCCGAATATAGTAATGAAATTAAGTGAGTTCTAGAATCGTTATGAAGGAGTTCATATCGCTTGCGATGAAGATAGATTGTTATCTCATCTATCAAGGATTGACATAAGTCTATCTGGGAGCTAAATTTCACCAACCCGAACTGGGGGGGGGGGGGGGAGGGATTAATCAAGGATTTTGAAGGCCTATCATTTTAATTTGCTCATATAAACTTTAAATATTGTAATCATGTCAAAACACAGTGCAAAAAAAACAATTTGAATCATCCCATTGGATGGTAACATTATTTATATGATAACAACAAACCTAGTTAACATATGAGTAAGATCAAAGATTTTTGACAAGTTATTCCTAGTCGTACCAAGTCTAAATGCATAATATAAAGACTTACAAACCGTCTCATTATATTCAAAACTTAGAAAGTGGGTAAGTAGGAAAATGTATATTTATTCGGGTACCCGGGAGCATAATTCCATACTGCTTGTCAGCCTGAGTGATACGCCACGGATGATTTAATCTCTACATCCTCCTTATAAGGCTGGAGTAAAATACCTTAATACTCCATTACAATTATTAATTTACAAGGAAAATAAAATGAAATTTCCACAATTGAAGCAATTTATTTCTTATTTCAGAAAAATAGCAAAAAAAGAAATTTTCAAATTTTTAATTGTTTTAATTCAGCTCGCTTGCTGTTCGAATGAACGCTAATTGGTGATGTTTATTGAAGCTGACATTCAGTTGAAGGATTTATTTTTGTTTATTTTCATTATATTTTTATATCTATATAATAGGACTTTTGTTGTGATGAATTCATTCACTATCGCAATTGGAAATGAGACACAGAACACACTTTTTAGGGTACCCCAGCTAGATATATTCTCCATTATGCATCACTATTGTTCATGTTTATTATTATTATTATTATTATTATTATTATTATTATTATTATTATTATTATTATTATTATTATTATTATTATTATTATTATTATTATTATTATTATTATTATTGATGATTATTATTATTCTTTATTATTGTTGTTGTTGTTGTTGGTATATATTATCTCAAAGGGAAATCTAATTAAAAATTTAATAATTCCGAGGAATTTGATAGACAATAGAATAATTAGGGATTTCCCGGCCCCAGTTGAAAAGGACTAAGATTAATTAAAATTATTTCAAAATAAGTTTTTATGAAATTGTTTTTATATGGAAATAATCGGAAAGAAAAAGAAAAATTTAATTATTTATTCTAATAATAATTAATACGAGCTCAGACTCAGGTAGACATTTTATTATTTACTTATAAGCAATGTATAATAGATATAAATTATAATCATAATTAAGAAAATTACAGTAATGATGATAGCAACAACAAAAACAACATTAATAATAATAATAATAATAATAATAATAATAATAATAATAATAATAATAATAATAATAATAATAATAATAATAATCATAATAATAATAATAATAATAATAATAATAATAATAATTAATAATAATAATAAATAATGATAATAAATAATGATAATAAATAATGATAATAAATAATGATAATAATAATAATAATAATAATAATAATAATAATAATAATAATAATAATAATAATAATAATAATAATAATAATAATAATAATAATAATAATAATAATAATAATAATAAATAATAAATGTTAATAATAATAATAATGGTGGGGATACACAAAACGTATGAAATAAAAATAGAAAATTACAATTTAAAATTAATTAAAATTCGGGAGAAAATCCATATTTTTCGAGGGATAAGGGTTATGGGTGGCAGATAAAATTTTATAGACATATAAAATAATTTTAAATCTATGGGTTTCCTAGAAGAGTCAGGAACGAAATAACGAACACATTAATTAATTAATTAATATTTAAGACATGCCCATAAATCATGGAGATAAATCTAACTGAACGTCAACTAAATTAGCCAGTAAATAAATTAGTTATTGCAATTAGGTCCGAAATTCGTCAGCGCCAGTTCATAGAATTGCCAATTTGCTTAACTATTTCTCTATATTTTAATTAATTCTGTATGAATTTCCTTTAGTTCTCCATATTATGTTCCCAAGATCCCTTTGACCCTCTCATAAAATGATTAGGCCTTCACTTTGGTCAGGCAGCAACGCGTTTTATTTGATTTTCCTCATTCAAAATATGTTTGTTCCCGAACTTACCACTCAAATTTTCCTTATAATCGCATTATTTTTGAAAGCCAGGCGAACCCGTACTAAATTACTTCGCCTACAAATAGCAAATAATAGTGGCGAGTGAGTCAATGGAAAGTGCGAACATAAAGCATTGTCAAGAATTGACAAATTGCACTAATAGAACATTCTGTGAACTGATTACATTGTCATTTCCACAATTCGGAAACTATGAAAATCGGGCGAATGATTTGAAATGTAAAAATGCACTTTCATGAGATTTCCTGGCGCTGAAGGAAAATATTTAGAAAATCTGTAAAATTTAAGGACAACAGCAAACGATAATTGACGAAATATGTGGAATATGTGGAATTCGTCAGTTGCCATTGATACAGTGAGTTATTCGCATGGGAAATGCAATATGAAAATTATTATTATTTATGGAGACTCAAGGCTCATTTGGGTTCATTCCTCTATATTTCATCCAACCTCTATCCCAATTTGATTCGCTTCCCTATTTGAATTTAGTTCATATTGGATAATGGTGGATAATAATAACCCTTACTCCCTGGGAAACATCTCATTACCACATTTCAATTTCATGGAGAATTCCCTTTTATTATTAAGGAAATTTTATTTATTCAATTTCTTACTTTCCAAATGTTTCCATCGTTGGGACTTTATTAGTGCAGCTAATGTTATCGCCTTGACAAATCTTCAAGATTTCATAATCACTTTTCGTCTGCCGGTAATTGTCTAACTTCTGAAGGTACTTGACATCTGAATGGAGAAATAAGGATGTAAGACGCATTAATAAGACAGTTGGTCAAGTACTGTTGAATGCTGAACTGGCGGAACATTCACTGTTGATGGCGTGACTGAATATGTGGTCAGGAATCCTCATTTTCTTGTGGACGGTCGTTGAGAACTGCAGCTCATAATTGTTGTTGATTGGGAAAATCGTGCTGAAACTCTTGGGGAAAGCAAAAATTGAAAGGAAAGTAAATACAAATGTTTACCATATTTGATTTGATTGAAAACAATTAATCTATTTATAATTGATATAAACAGGGAATGATAATTTATTTATTTATAATTTANCAATTTGATTCGCTTCCCTATTTGAATTTAGTTCATATTGGATAATGGTGGATAATAATAACCCTTACTCCCTGGGAAACATCTCATTACCACATTTCAATTTCATGGAGAATTCCCTTTTATTATTAAGGAAATTTTATTTATTCAATTTCTTACTTTCCAAATGTTTCCATCGTTGGGACTTTATTAGTGCAGCTAATGTTATCGCCTTGACAAATCTTCAAGATTTCATAATCACTTTTCGTCTGCCGGTAATTGTCTAACTTCTGAAGGTACTTGACATCTGAATGGAGAAATAAGGATGTAAGACGCATTAATAAGACAGTTGGTCAAGTACTGTTGAATGCTGAACTGGCGGAACATTCACTGTTGATGGCGTGACTGAATATGTGGTCAGGAATCCTCATTTTCTTGTGGACGGTCGTTGAGAACTGCAGCTCATAATTGTTGTTGATTGGGAAAATCGTGCTGAAACTCTTGGGGAAAGCAAAAATTGAAAGGAAAGTAAATACAAATGTTTACCATATTTGATTTGATTGAAAACAATTAATCTATTTATAATTGATATAAACAGGGAATGATAATTTATTTATATTTATTAAATTTATTATTTATATTTATTTAATTATTTATAATTATTATTATTATTATATTATTATTTAACATTTATAATTTATTTATTATTTATTTATTATTTATTTATTATTTATTTATTATTTATTTATTTTATATTTATATATTATTTATTTATTTATAATTTATTTATTATTTATTTATTTATAATTTATTTATTTATAATTTATTTATTATTTATTTATTATTTATTTATTTATAATTTATATATTATTTATTTATTTAACATTTATAATTTATTTATTATTTATTTAAAAATTTCCTTTTTTATTTTATAAGTAGACCGTGTTTAATTTTCATTTTTCTTTACAAAATAATGTTCCCATGCCCAACGGATATATTATATGCAAATATGTTATAGGTGTCTTATAAAACTATTTGTTGTTTTAATATGTTATTTAAATAACTTAAAATTATAATTTCGAAAATGATTTTATGACATTAAAAGTTGAAAGTTTTTAATGATTTGTCTACTTTCTTATATGCAGTAATAAAGTTGTTTGGAATGCACAAAATGTATGAAATAAAAATAAAAATTACAAATTATCAAAATCAATTAACAATTAATTAACATTCGGTAAAAGTAAAAAGCAATATTTTTGGGTGGAAAGGATTGTAAGACGTATTGTAAGACATAAAGAATAATGCTAAATTGATGAGAAGTTAATAGAAAGGTTAGGACCAGAAATTAAATCAATTAATTAATTGATTTTAAGGTAAGCCCATAAATCATGGAGAATTTGACTGAACGTCAGCTTAATTGGACAATAAACAAAATTGGGGAAAACAGAATCAATATTGGATAACCATCTCGAAAGCGAGATATCAGCGTAATTGAGCAAATAAATATTTCAAGCTACAAATAATATTAATACATTGCTGACCGGTCACGAATTAACAAACGTAAAATTGCCGGTCAACAATGTGTCAACAATAGATTCATCCGAACGCTTGCGAACCGGACAAATCTAACCAATGATCATATTCCATGTCTTCCCTACTTTGTAATAAGTTATGCCGATCATCGAAGCAATTTATCCAAGAAGCCTAACCAGTTCCGGTTTTTGAAGTTTGCAAATATTTCCAATTATTAATTTCTGGACCATTGATACTTTTTTTGAAAGGTCAAGAGGTTATAACGATCCATTGACATGCTTATGTGATTCGGTATATGTATTCGGTTGGATGATTTCATTATTGTCATTACCAAAATTTTCCTTTGTGCAAAAGCGTTTCGTCGACCTCCATATCCATATAGACAAGTTAGAACTTAGTAAGTTGATTGGAAATCACCATTGGTTCTGTAAAAAGGTTTGCATAGCAGAACCGGCGTTGAGGTTATGTAAATTAGTGTAAATAACATTTAAATGTATAAATTTTAAAAATTGCAAAAACAAACTTATTTAGAAATCGGAAAACCAATGTTTTTCAGAGGGGATAAGGGGAGGGCAAGCAAAAACAGAAAAAAACGAATATATTAATTTTAAATAGACGGCGGTTCCTTAAATATTACTTGAAAATAAAATTTATACAAATTACAAACTAATTAATTAAATATAATATTGTTGGCGGCATTAATCATATCAGTAGGAAAGCAAATCCTCTAGCTCAACAGGCCTGAAAACAGCCTGTCAAGGGGCGATTGATTGATAGAACTTGAGGTTATTGGATGAAATTGAAGATTGTAAAAGAAGTTGATACGACTCGCTAGTGGATGTAATTAATGTAGGAGAATTTATCGTATTGTTTTGTTGATATTGGTTATAGAATCATATGATTTGGTTCTATTTGGTTCTGCCGCTATCAGATGTCATTACAAACTATAACCGTGTTAAGACCTTTTTGGTGATAAAGGAATGATATGAATTTCACATAGACATAGTTTGCAAGATATGAAATGTATTTATATACATTTCATAAGAGCTGCGAAAAATTTGTGATATTCGACGTGTGCTTGTGAAGCAGTGATCAGATTCTGGCGTCTGGTCAGGAAATTAATCGGTTCGATTATGTGTGTAATCGAATTTTCTCCATGTTACCGATGAGAGTAAAATAAGCTCAAAATTAGTATTCCATTAGAATTTGCAATGAATTTCACTTTTACAACTTTATTTTATAATTTAATTGATTAAATGAATTATTGAAAACTGGTTTGTTGAAAATAAAAGTAAATTTGTTGTGGGTCATTGTTTTATTGTATGAACATTTCGAGTGAGAGTGTTGCTTGATTCCTCAGGAAACTTAATAAGTGAATTGGATGTCAGTTCTACCCCTATATAAATAGTTGAATTTTACGATTAACGAATAATTAATTAATTTGTTTATTTAAAACAAACTATTAATTATGAATGTAAAAGCAAAAAAATATAAAATATCGTAAATCTTTCTGGACCATTATGGAAGGGTTTCAATTATTGTTGCAGTTGGTCGCTCTAGATTTTTATAACATTTCCCTGCATTAATTGTTCACACCCTTAAATGGAGTGCAGTATGTTTTACGAATTGTCCCAACGGACCATTTTGTTTGATTATTATGAAATAAATTTGTTGCATCACGATGAGATTCGGGAAAATTTTAAGTTTTCAGACCAATTTTTCCAAGACCGAATGTCTTTAGGAAGTTTGCAAGCGCTAATTTCCCTAATCAAGTAACTCATTTGCATATAGAAACATAAAGACACTTATCAGTAGCTCAAAGGATATACTTAGCAATTCAATAAAGGAAGTAATACGAGTTCTTAGGAAATAATTAGAATCGTAATTAATATGATTAACGCATCTTTGAGAGGAAAATCAAAGAAATTCCTCCAAGTAATCATCAATTGATGATTCGTAGCAAAATGAGGATAAATGACTTGCAAAAAATTACCTTATTTACTTTATGAATATCTCCTTTATCTTTGATTCTCTCACTTAGATGATGTCTAATTGTACGTGCTTTCGGTGGCCGAGTTTGGATAATTGGGAAAGGCCTAACTGTAAATCTGTACTTGAAACTTCACAGTTCAATTTTGAAATTTATAAAGTACTCATTGCAATTGCTGGGTGCGTTTAGTTCATTAGAAATATAGGCTGAACCCATAGAGCTCTCAGAATACATAAAGGTGACAGTCAGAGGAATATCAGATATAAATTTATATCATTTTTGCATCATCTAACTTAGGATATTAAATAATTTAATTAATATTATATTAAAAAATATGATATTAATAAACATAATAATAATAATAATAATAATAATAATAATAATAATAATAATAATAATAATAATAATAATAATAATAATAATAATAATAATAATAATAATAATAATAATAATAATAATAATAATAATAATAATAATAATAATAATAATAATAATAATGTTGGGCTGGACGGAAAAGTCACTGCGAACTGAACTGAAGGAGGAAAAAGCCGTAAAGAGAAAATAAATGAAATAATTAAACTTAGCAGTAAATAAGTTAAGGAAAAACGCCGAAAAACAAAAGAATTAATAACAAAGTTGAACGAATAATTAAAATAAAAACAAAACCGTTAAAAAGTGAAAATCACGAGAAATAGAACCAGGTATAAGGAAATAAGACAATAACCACGAGAGACAGATAGGAAGAGCGAAACAAAATTAATAAAATTAAGAAATAAGAAAATAAAACCCAAATAAGAAAACATAAATAAAGACACGAGATATTAATAAAAATTGAAAGAAAACTAAAAATAGGCCGCTACACACCCAAAGACCAACAAAAATATGCGAAAGTACGCAAAAATATAGAAAAACAAATAAAACAATAAAATAATAAATAAAACAAAATAATACCTAGGAAAAACAATTAAAAAATAAGGAATAAGGAAAAATAACCAAAAAACAACACGACTTAATTTTGATTGGACAAAAATTACTATATAAAGCAACCGCTAAGTTAGTTGAATAACTTCTAAATTCATCATTCAGGGCGACCTAGTAACTCAAATCAAACTATAGGATAGACTCCGACATCAAATACGATACAGCAGAAATCTACAAGAATTCCATTTTAGCAAATATTGATAATTTTGACAGCACTCGGATCATCGATCTATTCAGTATCATTGTACTAGCGGTAATCATCAGGGGACTATTAGACGTTATTAAGATCCTACTTATTGAATTATTTGTTGGAGATCATTTATTCGGTACCGAATCCATTCAGTTCAGCAGTTATTAACCAGTTGAAGTGACAAGTAATTAGTTGATGATATTTTTAGATGATTTAATTCTTATGTTTGATGGATTTTATAATGATATTAAATTGTAAATTCACTTTAGTCTAAATATTATATTTGAATGAATTCACGACTTTTTCCCTTCATGGAACTGGCGACGATGTCGTCCGGAGACCCCGAGTATGATGGACTACGCAGGATATTAGAATTCATGATTTATAATGACAAGTTCCAATTATTAATGACTCCAGGTTGAGGCGATGTGAAGAAATTATATGGATTTCGAACCAAGGATATTTATGAGAAAACGATTTGGAAGTACATTTAGAATGATTAGTAAAGAAACATCATTTATGTCGTATCATACTCGGATTCCGGAGGGCATGGTCGCCAGGTAAATTTATTTCATTTATTACATAAAAATTTATTACTAGCAATAAAACGATTTATAAGAATTTATATTTCATACCATTTTTACAATTATCATTTATTAAATAACTCCCGTGGATCTGTCTATCATGACAGTCTAGAGACGGTCGGTAGCAATACCGGTGGTGTCTAGGTGGGTCATGGTAAGTAGAGAAACCTCTCATATGCATTTGGAGTGAAATGAATCAACGGTAGTGGAGTGTTCCCATCGAGTGGCAATTGAAGTAGCTTCGCGAAATTTACTATCCAAAAGAAGTATTCAGATTTCGTAGAAATTCCAAATTTGCCGATAACTAAGAATCCATAGGAAAGTGATAGAAATTCCATTTGAGGGACTATCGTCGAAATGGCAATTCAAATTAGTTCTTTCACGCGTTCATTGAGAATTCTTCGTTATCGTTTCTTTAATTCTAAAATCAAATTTACTTTGGAAACCGGAATAAATCCACAGTCATAATTTTCCATCGAAATTTTACACCAACCGGCCATTGATTATCATCAAATGGCCATTGATTTGCCAATTTAAAAATATATAAATATTAACTTACCTATAATAAATGTGTGTGTCATAGCCAGAAGGGACATTGAATTAGCTAGGTGACATTAAATTGGCTATTACACTATACACCAAAGCGCATTTAATTATCATAAATGAGACATTCATTTAGCTTTGTCAAATAAGCTTTGTTTTGGATTTTAGTTAATTTTAAGATTTTTTTTTAAATAATGAATAAAGAAGTAAGATATTTATTTATTTATTATAATATATATTAAATTTTTCATAGTTCACCTAAAATATCAAGTATTTAGGGAAGAATCTTTAATATGATTATTAATATGATTTTTGAAATTATTATGATCTGGTTTTCGAAGTTTCTCGTTAACTGCTTGGGATATTGCAGTAAATCATTCATTGAAGGTAAATCTACCTGGAAAATCCATCAACCGAAGAAACTTTAGTCCTTACCCCATTTTTAATTTTGCTCAACACTTTCGATGGGGTTCAAAAATGGATTATATGGCAACTTTTCTATTTGAATAGTCAATGAAGATATATTATTGTAAATGGATTAGCTCATCTTTGAAAATTGAGACCTCGATTTGTTGGTATATTGTTATAAATTCTATTGCCTACTCGTGATCTACCGAATCTCTTGTTCGTCCATGTATTGAAGAGCATTCATCTATGTATTTCTTGAAATGAAATAGTCGATTCTGATGAAGTTTCTGACATATTCTTGTATATTTTTTTATAATTAATTAATTTTAAATTGAAAATTTTTAGCTAATTGAATGTCCGCATGATAAATCAATCTCCTATAGTGTGTATTTTTTATTATAGAAATTTTGTGAACCGTGTTTGTATGTATTTATTTATTTTTCTTCCAACAGCGATTTTTCGTGGGTGCCATAGAAGGTCTTACCTCATTTTCTTTACACCAACCTGCGTCCTGGTCCAAGGGACGTCTCTCACACTTGAACCGTTTTATTTTTATTTTATCACTTTCAAACACACAATTCATATGGTCAGATTTATCATAACAACTTCATTGCAAATACATTTATTTAGAAGACACGAAAATATAAAATAATCACAAACAGATAGTTCATCAGATGTTGCATATACGGGATACACTGATATACTCGACTGGGAACACACAATTGTTCAAACGCATTATTGCATCTCGCCCTCGGGCTAACAGGGCGTCGATGTCCACCTTCAGCCGGGCATCTTTTCGTAGTTGGCACATTTCGGTGGAGATTATTCGGAAATCCCCGGCCGAGACAGGTACTTCGGTCTTTGGACTTCGCTCCTTAGACGATTGGGCAGCGAACAGGGATGCCTCTAAAGCAGCGATGGTGTCCCTTCGCTTCTGATTTTTCTCGGCCCGCGATGGCCGTTTTCGCTTCTTGGGCAAGAAAGTGGGATTAATAGCGTTCACCGTAGAGGTGTCATTCGTTTTGGAGGATCCTGATAGTATTGGAGCGATTAGAGGTGGAAATTGTCCACTACAACTGGGCTTTGGTGATGGTAGTTTGCTTTCTTGGTGATGAGCTGGGAATAGGTTAGTCCCGAACCCTTCGCAGAATTTCTTTCTCTGTATAAACCTTGTGTAGAGCCTCTGACTGGGCTTTGATAGTCAACCGTTGACAACGGCTTTCTTCTAGGAGACTGTCTCGACATGGCTCCAGCCGCAATATTTTCGCTCACTCCTCCTTCATTTTTGGTGGGGAGAACCACGTGTCTTCATAGTACTCGATCCATTTCTTTAGGGCCCTGTTGTACTCCTGCAGCTTCTTTATATCTGCATTTTTGTCAGCGCATGAGAAGCATGGCTGAAGACTTTTCGGTGACAAGCTTGGTTCACACATTCTAAAGATAAGTTTTCAAGATAATTTAGAATAGCCTTTTCGACGCAATTGGTCGTAGAAGAAAATTTAGTGATATTCATCATTATACCCGTCTTCCTCTCAAATAATCTCATTACACCTCTTACTATTAAAATGGGTTTATTAACATCAGAGCGCTATGAGCGGAGACTTGATCAATGAGAAATAAATTTTTATTCATTGGTCGTCATAGTTTAGTTTTATTTAATTACTGCATGTGAAATTTATATTTGAAAATTATTATTAACATAAAATTATTATTTTATTTTATTTTACAAATTAAAAAAAATCAGTCGGAAAAAATTAATTCGTTATTGTCACTAATTATCGATAAATAAAATCAGCTAGCCGAAAATCTATTTACTTGGGGAATTCCTGTTGTTTACCTTATCGATGGAAAATCTAAATTGGGCGTCGAGTTATCAATTGTGTCAATTATTCCAGCTGTCGCGAATCATTTTCCTCTGTAGATCGTGATCTTATTATTATCCCGGTGATTATGTTAACCTAACGTCAATGTTTATGCTAAAGGCTGAATTTCAGATGAACGGGTATGGTGGTCGTGGGAAATTCGTGTCATCGATGCTTTAATTTGTCGACATTTCATGCGGAGTAATCTATCGTGAAATTCAATGACCTCACATGACGGAATTTCCCTGCGATTTGACAAAAGAATCAAACACCTTTTGAGAAAAAAGGAGCTCAAAGCAGGCCTTGTTTCGAACAATCAAACACTGAACGGAAACGAAAGCCATTACAGTGAACAAAGAATTAGTAACCGACCTCACAAATTGTCTATCCAAAGGTGAAAAAGGATTACTTTCACTAGGACCAAAGTTCAGTATAAACAGAGAAATAGATTAAGCAGCCATCCTCAATTTCAAAACAGCTCTTTGTCGCATTGCGTACCAGATCAAATGGAACAATACAATACCTCATGAAAATGAAAATAGCGAAAACCAGCTCCCAGTATACATAAACACAGATAAACTCTATCAACCAAATCCTGATGCAGAATTAGATTCAACACTCTCAAAGGTCTGTCACAAAATCATGGAGATAGTTGAGAAGGAAAGAAGAGAACCATATCTCTCAAACCTAACGAAAGACGAACAAGCAATATAAATTTCCCTTAAAAAGAAACCATACGTTTACTTACCAAGTGACAAGGGGGGAGAATTTTGCATTATAGAGAAGAATCGTTACTGTAAAGCAGGTTACGAACACCTCGGCAACATCGAAACATACAAGAAAGTCAGCCGCATGTCACCAAACACCATTGAAATGAAGATCAACAAAGTATGGAAAGCCATAGCTTTGGAAATGAGGCTCAACAACAGAATAACCAGCAGCTTCGTCACAAAAAATTCTGATCTTCCCAACTTCTACCACCTAATTAAAACCACCTAATTAAAATCACTATACACATCTATCTAACCAAAAGAGGCTATTCAATGTTTAGAAAAGAAATTAAGAGAAAGTAACTTGTTAATAAAGGAAATGAATATCGAGATTATCACCAAACTACTTACTGTTATCCTCAAGAACACCTATTTTACCTTTGAGCAAAATATCTATAAACCAAGTTAAAGGTCTGCCCATAGGTTCTAGCATATCAGGACTGCTAGCAATCATCTTTATGGATAACCTCGAACAACAGACACTGAGGACCATACAACCCATCGGTTTCTATGCAAGATATGTATATGATATCTTCATCACGACCAAAAGCAGAAAAGAAGCGGAGGAAATATTTCATACATTCAATGCGGCTCACCGAGATATTAAGTTCGAAATCGAATATCCGGAGGAAGATGGATCCCTCAATTTATTGGATTTGAGAATTAAAATAGAAGCAAATACTCCAACATACGGGTTCTACAGAAAACCAGCTCGCAAAGAAATATTTATGCACCAAAGATCAGCGCTTCCATACTTACAGAAAGTACATGTCATAAGAAACGAGAAACGAAGAATAGCCAATCGATGCACGGAGAAAAACGAAAACTTTAAAGAGCAATCAAATTTCAATAAAATCCTACACCGAAACGGATACCAAGGTGAGGACATTGAAAAAATGAATTCTACCCCAAGAAGATCTAGGGAATTAACACAAAAGAATCAGAAATATTTCTATCTGAATATCCCATTCATCAGTGACATACTCGACTTCAAGATCCTGAAAGAACTTAAACGTACCGGTCTTCCAATTCGGATAGCACATAAATCTTGGACATTGAGAAGGGCTCTGGCAGGCAACATAAATAGAGAAAACAATTGCACAATGAAAAACTGCCAGACACCGAAAGATATGTGCTTTAGAAAATACATCGTCTATTGCATCACGTGCAATTTATGCAATGAAATCTACATTGGAAGTACCCTCAGGACCTTGCACCAAAGAGTTAAAGAACATCTAGATCCTGGTGGAGCATCCTCGTTGGGCAGACATCTCCGGCAGTGTCAGCCAACAGAGGAAAGAAAAAATATTTCAATAGAAATCATAGCTAATGGAAACATCCAAAAGAAAAATGTCAGATTCAAAGAAGCAATTCTCATCATAAACAGACAGCCAAAGATCAACACTAAAGAAGAAATCAATGAAATCATGAATTTGATCTGTTGTCATTGACCTTGAGAATAACTGACAATATATAAAGAAATTATAAAAAAATATAATAAATTAAAAAGTAATAATTAGAATCATATAGAAAAAAAATTTTTAAAAAAATTTAAAAAATAGGATTTGAAAATCAAAATTGACACATTTATTGAAATATTTAAATAGCATATATAAGTGGTTATTGGAGGCTTTATTTAGAATATTTTGAAATATTTTATTAGGCTTCTAGAAGCTAATTATAGAAGCTGTATAAAAAATTTAAAAATTTTTAGTTTGTGTCATTTTGAAATTTTAAATGTAAAAATTTTAAAAGTTTTTAATAAAAAATTCATTATATTTACAACCAATGAGAATTAAGAGAAAGGAAATAAAAGAAAGATTGAAAAGTATTTTGGGGAAGAACATTGCTAAATTCCAGGAGATTGACAAGGACTATCTTATAGTCGAAACTTTTTTTCATTAAATACATTATTTGCAGCAAAAGGCTTAAATTATCATTTTATTAGTTATTAATTAATTATTAATTACTAATTATTATTATTATTATTATTATTATTATTATTATTATTATTATTATTATTATTATTATTATTATTATTATTATTATTATTATTATTATTATTATTATTATTATTATTATTCTATTTGAAAATAAACAATAGATCGTATGCTTAGTAATATTTTACAAGTTGTTTTCCTTTTTTGTTTATTGAGATACGTTTAAAGGATTTTGGTAATTCCTGGGATTAGATATGCATTCAAGCATAGAATTTTATAATTTATGGAGATTACGAAAATATCCATTCGAGAAATTGATTAAAATGAGGTCTGGTGCTTGTAGCTGTCCGGTGAAACTTAGAATGATATTGAGGGGACTTGAATAAATTATCATGGTCAGCTAATTAATATAAATATGAAAATAGCAGCCTGCTGCTCCTTGAGCGTGGAGAGTGACCACTTGAATTCAATTAATGTATGGAAATGAGATAAGGAAAGGAATTGGTTTTGTAACCAGATTTTTAATTTTTAAAATTTAGGGGACATTATTGTTGGAATTTGTTGAATTGCTGTAGGAACGATAAATGACTGCAGGTAAGAAAATAATAATAAATAATAAAATTTACGCAACAATCAGATGAGATACATCTAAATCACTCACTAGAATCACTAGACAAATATTAATTTCATCCTTTATAATGAACCAAATCAAATATGAATAAAAATGCTTTTTAACATTCGAGTTGATAGCAGGCTAAATCAAAAAATATGAAACTTTGGAATAAAAAGAGCTTGTTCTCTTTAATTTTGACCAGGAATCTACAATTAATATATTTGATCTTCCTTCAAACTTAATACTTACATATTTTCCTACGAAAGTGACGTCAAAAACTTGTAAAAGGCCTGTGAGCAACTACAGATAGATATTATGAGTCTATCACAGTCTATCACATGAAGTTCACCATTGTTGGGCTAGACATCAATATTTTCTTGTTTTAATCTGATGGGTAACGGGGTGGCTGAGATGACCCATAGGGCAAATAAAAAGCAATAAGATACCTAACTTTAATCTAAAAACACCAAGTAAAACAAAAGTAAGAATAAAACAAAAATAATAAACTTTCGAACTGCAAGCAGTTGGACAAGAGACATATTTTAAAGTGATAAAAATTATAAAAATCGCCGAAAAAAGACACGTAAAAATACTAACTTATTCGTAAGATAAGAATAGTACTTATAGGCGATTTTTCGATCAATCAGGAAGAAAGAAAAGAAAAGAATTAAATTAAATTAAAAACAGAAAATTTAAATAAAATGAAGAAACCGACCAACAATAAATTATTAGAATTTCAGATAAAAAAAGAAAATAAAATCGATCCGAAACACACACACTCGATCCTGATTGGTCGAAGGCACACACAATGAAACTATATAAAGGCCATCTCAGTAGCCATTGTACCACTTTTATATAAACCTAAAAATTTCTATTTAACTCTTAGCAACTTTCAAATGTCACGACAACTTCTATATTCCAACAACTCATAATTTATTCTACATCAATTTTCATCGTCAGCAGAATTTAGGCTGTTTAGAACTATTTGATTTATTCAATTTCAATTAATTTTCCTTTGATCCCGTACCGATTTCAACATCGTACTACTTCCAACCCTACAATTTAATTATTGCGACTCTTTCGTGACAGTTTTCGAAGAATATTGAACGATTTTATTGGAACCTTTGCGAACCATTTGGATTTAACGGGCAATTATAATTTATTAAATAATTTATGATTAATAGTATAAAATGTTTCAATACTTCTGAAGGTTGTAACTGGATCTTTTTATTATGTAATTAAAATGTTATAAATTATTAAAAATTTTGTTCATGTTCATTCTTGCTCGGTTAACCCCTGTAATAAAATAACTTCATTTAATTTAGTAGCATTCTTAAATCATTCGGCCCATTCAGTTGGAGATTTATTTTCATTTACAAAGAATTTTGAGTTTTGTAATTCACCTAGTTATCATATATTAGTATTATCATTTATTAATTAGTGGAGTAAGCACCGTGAAGGGGCGGAAAAGAAGGTACCAGTTACTTTCTCACAGGCCCGGTCACGATACATCCTCACTATCAGTAGGACAATTTGGACGAGGGCTTTAAATAAGGATCTCGTCGCAGTCGCCGCTATGTATCTCAATTTTTTTGGGTTTAAATTTTCTTTATTATTAATTTCTATAAAAATTATCTTGTCGGAAAAGAGATGGTAGTAAAGATCCACCAGAAGTTGTTATAGAGTCCGGCAGTGGCCGACATACTCACAAGAACAGTGTCAAAATGCCAAAAAGAAGAAGACTCCAGCGTTAAATCAGATTGATGAAATCCTAAATCCACCAAGTCCCACCGCCAAAATTCCCGAAGAGCCCCACCCGTTGATCATAGAAATTGAGTTCAAGCTAGACTATTCTATCAGATATCGAACGCAATGGATGGCAACATCGGTTCACAAACAGCAGCTTCTCTGACATGTTCATAGACAATATTTACATTTCAATGTCTGGCATTAGTTTCTGTGTAGGTGAATAAATAATAATCTTATTTCATTGCGTTTTCTGTTTTTGCTTCGTTGTAGCGTCAGGATAAGTTTCACTAACACTCCAGTAAGAGGAAGGGAAATTACCAGAGTAATGGACAGTTAAAACTGTTTGAAGGGTAACTAGCACGATAGCGAACTAGTAATCCACCTATATAAGTCCTTCTAAAGGCAGTTGGAACCCGTTTGGAACTTAAAGGGGAGCAGTTATAAGATAGTAGCTCACCTGCCCTTTATCTTTCACCGACAGCGTGGAGGACCAAAATGACAATCGTCATGGGCACCTGGTCGGGTTTTCGAAATCATGTGCGTTCAAAACTGAGACCACGTCCACTTATACGCCCGAACGCCAACACCAATCTTTTTTGGAAATTTCAAAAAGATATAGGATCTAGAAAAGTTTAAAACTTCATGGGTTTACGACTATGTAGGAGCGTAGAAATATAAAGGCAATTGACAACAAAGTAGATCATAATGTCATAAAGCAGGGTAATGAGAGATAGTGAATTTGTTATTTTTGTTGGTTATCTTATTGAGATAGTCATTAAAGTTTTCATGCATACAGACACTATTAGAGCTCAAATGCAGTCCTAAATTCGGACATGCTGTTAATGACTCTATGGAAGATATGGTTTGGTTCACCTTGCATGCTCTCTCTAAAATAAAAAGTAGCATATCAACCCTATCCAAATCTCATTTTTGCACCTAACTACGTAACATATGAAAATCGCACATTCATTGTAGCTTTGCAACACAATTAAATGTTCTGTTAAAATAATTTTAGGTTTGCATGAATAAAGTTTGTATTTTATTAAATTTATTAATGACATTGTGATAAAATGCGCTGCGAGAACTAAGATTAAGATAACAAAAGCAAGTTGACAACATTCTCCACCAACGTAATATCGCAAATGAAAATCCACTGCTGCTTCTACAGCAAATAAACATTTACTAATCCTAAACCACAAATTATCAAATGATGAAAACTAAATTCTATAATTGATCCAAAAGGTAAAAATAATCAGAACAGAAATCAAAGATAATCGAAACAAAATAATGACTATTATCGGGTGAAATGTGACAATTAATGTATCTTTATCGCATTCGCAGGATATGGCGATAAACTCGCCTGGCAACTCTGACAGTTACAATCGCATCCGGCGACAACATCAAATATAGACTGACAGAATAACAACACGAACAGATTAATCTAACATTACAACTCTGATGAAACACGAATACAGCCGAAATTGAGATCAGATTGAATGAACAAAAATTAGGGACGGATTCGAGAGCAACCGAATGGGTGAATGGAAAAATTTATAATGGGATCAAAATTACACAAATATTACTGATAACCCTCAAACCAACCACCACAAATGAACAAAATCCAGTAATCAAATTATATATGATAATAAAAATTAATAATAATAAATAATAATTAATAAATAATAATAAAAATAATAAATAATTATAAATAATAATAATTATAATAAATAATAATAATATTTATAATAATTATAAATAATAATTAATAATAATAAATAATAATGATAATATTAATTATTAATAATAAATAATAATAATAATTAATAATAATAATTAATAAATAATAATAAAAATAATAATAATAATTAATAATAATAATAATAATAATAATAATAATAATAATAATAATAATAATAATAATAATAATAATAATAATAATGATAATAATAATAATAATAATAATAATAATATTGATTATACCAGAATCAGTTCAAGTAATGCAATCAAAAGAATGCCGCCAGAATAATATCGACAATAACAATCAGAAATAAATAACAAAACGATGAGTTTATTTCAATATTGCTCGAATCTCCTACAGCATATTACAATGGAATTTCTTTCGCTTCCCATTCTTCTTTTTGCCTCCATTGACAGCGGGATCTTTCTCCTTTTTGTGAGCTTGGATATCACGAAGTAACTGAAAATAAACTCGGTCGACATTCTCTTTGGTTTTAGCTGAAGTTTCAATGTAATCGACATTCCATTTGTTAGCGAGTTCTCTGGCTTCCTCCGATGTGACAACGCTATGTGACCTTAGGTCGATCTTGTTACCAACTAGAATGAATGGAACGTTTTCATTAGACTTCACTCGCAATATCTGTTCTCTAAAAAAACGGCAAACACTCAATAATAGACATATGAATCATATGATAGTAAGATGATTATGCATAATAATCACACTTTATGCTGCTACTGATTCAGTCGTGTTCAGCAACTAACTGATCCGAGATCAATCAAATCACTGTAAAATAGTTCAACACATTCAAAGTAATAAATAATCAATCTGTTATTGTGCATGACACAAATATTTTATTCGCAACATTCTTTATCACATCATGCACGTAGTGTTTATGAATCACTTTACAGAATCTCTATTTAATCTACGGCGCAAATAATGAGTCTTTTATCAATTATCGCTTTTGTCTTTGGTGTCTTGTGCTTTCATCACCGTATCACCACAATGGATTATAACCATTATTTTTTAATTTTATTAGTGTTTATAATTACATAGATTTATTTGTAACTATCGCTAATTACTATTACTAATAATAATAACATTGACAATAATAAATATTGATGATGATAATGATAATAATAATAATAATAATAATAATAATAATAATAATAATAATAATAATAATAATAATAATAATAATAATAAATCTAATAATAATAATAATAATAATAATAATAATAATAATAATAATAATAATAATAATAATAATAATAATAATAATAATAATAATAATAAATCTAATAATAATATCATTTTGCAATTATTAATAAGGTAGATTATGCAATAATGGTAATATAGTTGGATGCTAAAAATTTGCCTGATATCATTGGTGTTTCCCTATGAATTTCCAACATTCTTGATCATAATTTCGATATCTTGATTGACTTTCAACAAATGGAAACTGTGTAACACCGGTGCAAAATCAATAATAATCAATAATTACCAGTTACTATCCGCATGGAATTTATAAAGATGTGCATGAAATTGATAAAGATCAATATTAATCTGGTGATTACAGCAGAAAATGACCTAATTATTGAAAATGATCAACTGATACTAATATAGTCACGGTAAACGAGTATTGATTATCAACTGTTGCACAATTGATCAGAAATAAAATCTGATATTATTATCGACTCAGAGCATGATGGAATGGCACCAGAGTGTCAAACGTGTCAGGATTCTGTGTGTGATGAAATAATTGATATACAGTATTGGTGATAGCAACACAGGCAAATGGCGATGAGCCGATAATAATAATCTGGTAGCACTGGCACGGTGCAGCAATCCACAGGCGAATCAATAAATCAATGAAGCGTGCATGATATGCTGAGTTATGTAATCATTCAATAACGGAAGAACAAGTGTTACAATGGGATATCACACAACTATTAATAGCTAGCACAATTATTGATCCAATGATGCTGACCAATAGCAACTCATATTCACTCTATTCCACATTACGATTGGTTTACATCTGTTTAATGGCAAGTTTAGCTTTATTCTAAATTGATCACCTTATACTACACCAAAATAATTAATATATTTCCCTATAGGTCGATTGAAATAATCAATTCAATCCTCGGTATAATTCTGAGTGCTAGAATTTAGGGGACTTCTAAATACGTGATTTCTCTGTGTCGATAGAAATGGAAAACAAGAAGCTTGATGATTGATAGTATTATACACGGATCGCGAATTTCTATTAATTTGAATAATAAGACATTATTCCGTTTGAAATTAAAAAAGCAGCCAGTCGCTGATAAGCTGTCATTGACCTTTAATTAACAGAATGAATTTTGTCATCTTTGAATCGACATTTAACAATAATAAGAATAATGAAAATAATTCATATTGTATTGTTTCAATTCTATTTATAATAATAAATCGGTGAAGTAGTTGGTAATAAATTGCCATTCAATTTATTTAAAACACTAAAAAATAGTTGCTAACAATTTGTCATCGACCATAAAGTATAATTGTTTCAAATATATTAATTCTGAAATTACTGTGATTTAAAATGCATTTAAAAGAAATTCAAAACCAATTAAATTCAGTTGTTGGTTATTTGCTATCAACAATCAAGTAGAAAATTTTCAATTCTATAATTAAATCAAATGACAACTGTAGAAAATCGGTTGCTGACAAATTGTCAATGACCAATAAATTACGTAATGAAAATTCCTAAA
Organism: Schmidtea polychroa; assembly: GCA_959609185.1. Classification (NCBI taxonomy): domain Eukaryota; kingdom Metazoa; phylum Platyhelminthes; order Tricladida; family Dugesiidae; genus Schmidtea; species Schmidtea polychroa. The sequence goes on along the minus strand of CAUHTR010005263.1, from coordinate 3,571 downwards.
TCTCGAATCCAGAAATATATGAATCGTATAAAAATCCTGTAAATTTCATTAGAAAAATTGAAACAATAAAGTCAGTCACTGACAATTTGTCAGCAATTATCAAACAATTAATGTCAATTCCAAGATTAAAATATTTACTTAGTCTACGTAATAATAATCAATGGTGAAAATTAAAAAATGCGCGTAAGTTAGAGATAAGAATGCTTGTCATTGATCTTTGTGACGTTAGAAGTGGTTATGATTTTGTTGATATTTGACTGGTTTAATCACGGTTTAAGGAATGATTCGGATTGAAAATTTCATCAATGATGTAACTCGAGAGCAGTTTCACTAATTGTCTCGAGTATATGCAGTTGAAAAATATTATAATTTCACTCGAAATATACTTTAATTGCACAATAGAAATTATTATAATCTACTTCCATAACTACCTGAATTCAGAAGCCGCTTCCAGAGACGCGTGATCAGTGATGGAAAAAACACACATAAAGCCTTCTCCTGTTCGGAAATAGTGATCTCTGATACCAACATAATCTTCTTGACCTGATAATAAAATTTATTATTGGAAAATTTCAAAAATAAAAATAGACCTGCAGTGTCAAGTATATCGAGTTGCACTTCTTCACCATCGAACATTATTTTCTTTCTGTAGGAATCTGCTTTTGTTGGCTCGTAATCTTCTACAAACTATTAAAATGTATAAAATAAATGTTTAAAAATTTAAATAAATCACTAACTTCCTCATACATGAATTGTAGAGTTAAAGCACTTTTACCAACTCCACCTGAACCAACCATGATAACTTTATTAATAGGAAGTGTAGCTTGAGCAGCATTAGCCATTGCACTTTGTTAATATTAAAAGTTACAAATTTTTCTTTAAAAATACCTTAAATGTTTATACAGAAGCTATTTAAATAAATAGACTATTAAAACAAGTTCAGTATTTCAAGAAATTTGGAATGTAATTTTTCTATCAAAAAATATTAATTGATGCTAATTATTATGGTAAAAATCAAAATATAATTATTAAATAGTATAAATGTAAAAATATAAAATTAAACTTTCTAAAATCTTTTATATATCAACGAATTCTAGAAAGTTTGATAACATTTTGAGATTATGCGGCTTGTATACTCTAACGAATCATTTGGAACCATGTTGACCAAATCAGATTATAATCGTTTTATTATATCGCCAATTATTTTTAAAAAAATATTTCATTTATATCATTTATTTAGTCAGATTCGTTCAAATGTTAAAAATATTTTTAAGGAGGTAACTTTCTTTGCCTTCAAATTATAATGGTATCACAATTTAATCAACTTATAGTTTTAAATTACTAACTTTAATATGACTGACTCTTGAGGAGACAATTTTTTCAATTTAATTAATTGTTTAAACTTAGTAATATCAAAGGCAAACACAATATTAAAATAAAGATATTTTATTAATATATAAATGTAAGTATCAGCAATATATAAAAAGCATTATAAATACAGAAGTGTATATAAACTGAACAGTTTGTTTTTTTCCTGGCCCTCTTTTTAAACTGCCTTGATTTCTCGCATGGTCTTCCATTCGCGCTTTCCGGGCGAGGCTTGTAAGACTTCTTCATTTCTGGAACCGCAACTGGAATCTGTCTCACAGCAAGTAAGTACTCGTCTTACTCCGATGTCGGTATGAATTTCGGCTCGAAATATGATAATTTACTGCGATTGTTCCTTGATTGTAATCTTTAGGTCCTTGATGATGCCCTGATCTTCGGCCTGAGCTTTTTCATAGTGTTGGCGTTTACTGAGAATACAAAACGAATTTTCAGTCAATATGGTGTGTGTGAGGAGTTGTAAATAGATTTCGTAAAACGCTGTATGACTATATCAACCCGACTAGGTACCCATGGGTAGGGTGAGTTTCTGAGGTAAAACTTCTCTTCCTTAGACGCTATAACCCGGTTCAGACATCCCATAGAAGAACTTACGTTGATAATACTCAAAAATTAGGTCCTCATGAGTGCATTTATCTTTGGTTTCAAAGGTTGTAGTGTGTGTCGTTATCGCAAAGGTTAGAGAGTCGTAAGATCTGAATCGGATATTAAATATATTAAATATATTAAAGCTCCTATCCATACCCGATGTCAGTAAGTCAAATTCTGGCCGTTTGATATTAATTCAAAGAAGTCTGAGATCGATCGCCTTCTTTGCTCTTTTCCTGGCCTTACTTTACAAACACAAGATTTATTTTTCTTTAGTCTCGGCGGCACCACTATCGGTTTGGAGACGGTGCTTGTTGTTGTTACTACTGGAGTTAGACAGACCGAGACTAACATGGAACATTCTGCACAGGCCAAGGAACGAGATGCCAATGTGTCTTTTTCCAGTTGATGGGCAAGTATGAAATTTCCTCGAACTGCCGAGGGAAGTTTGTGGATATAGGATTCGAGCTCATATTTGGTGTCCAGCCGACACTGAGCCTGCGATTGCCCCTGTATCATGGCGCGTTATGATTATCTTAAATGAGGTTGTCTGCACAATACTCATGTCGCAACACCCTCTTTGTGGTCCTCCTCATCTGGCCGGGAGTAAATCATGTCCCTCTTCAGTCCATCAATCTTGGTTTGCAATAGTTTGATTTCTTCCCTTAGAACTGCATTTTGTGCATTTTTATCAGCACACGAGAAACAAGACTTATGAATATTTCTGGTTTTTTCCATTTATAACTAAAATTGAAGTATGTAAAATTGATGTAAACTTTTTGAATGTCAGAGATAATTTAATTACTTAAGAAACGTTTAACAGAAGAAAATTAATGCGGTTCATTTTCCGGATGGGAATATCTATACCTAGTGATGACGAAAACGACATATGACCTTTGACTTTAGTCGCAGGAATAATACAGTTTAGCAATGATAGTTTTGGATTTTTGGCAACCTTGAGGATAAAATGATCTATAAATAGCAATTAACCTGATGAAGAAATGAGGGTATAAAGGAAAAAGGTAGTCCTGATTAATCCTATTCACATAAAAGTTCAAAGAAATCCCCACTACAATCCCCATCACGCTATTACTCTGATGAGCAAAACTAAAGGTATTAACACCCATTATGCCTATACGAAATAGCCAGAGCTGACCATAATAACAAGGGTGGGAATGATATCAATGAAGAATGAAGATAGTACTAAAACTAGACATGTCAATCCTACTACTGATGATAATAATAATTTTAAGAAAACCAGTGATACTGATAACACGAATTATGAAAATGTTGATAACGATAAAAATAATACTAAGCAATAATTTTATGATAAACGAAATTGTAAACATAAAAATGCGCCCCTTCTTCCTGAGGTTATTCTAAATGAATGGCCATCAATATCATTTAAATATTGTCCATATAACTCCTAATATTAACTACAAATGATAATAATAAGGTCTTTATGAATGGTCTAAACAAGGATAATGATATTATGAATTTTAATAATAAGAGTAGTAAGAATAATAAGCCCTCTAATCAAAGCCGGATTTACTCTTGAGGGGGCCAAAAACTAAAAATCTTATGAGGCCTTTTATAA
>CAUHTR010005261.1:0-30461 GCA_959609185.1 Schmidtea polychroa | reverse complement strand
GCATTGGCGATTAAATCATAATACTCTTCAATTGACATTCAATCAGCAATTTACTGAAATCATTTAATTAACTCATTAAATCATAACTATTACATCATTATCGTTTCTTTAAACATCAAGAATAATTTATACTAGTCCTTGAAACATATTTCATTTTTTTGGAATTGTAGTTTTTTATTAAAATTTTCGGTATTTAAATAATAATAATAAAACAAAATAATTACAGTCGTATGCCCGACATAATTTGGAAAATAAATTATATTTATATATTTTCCAAAGTTAATTTTGCTGATAGTCATTGATAATTTTTTTTATATTTATAAAACGGGCCAAGAAATATTAATATTTCTTCGACTTTATAAATTAATATTTATAAATTAAAGTTTAAATCTTTTTTTACACGATTTTGATATAACACGGTTCGTCAAGAAGAAATTTTAAATTTTTTTACACGTTATTTTTGATTTAACACGAATTCCAAAAATTTTTTTTTAATTATTTACATGATTTTCTGCAAAATCGTGTAAAAAAAGATTTTACTGTAATATGTTGTTTCAGAATAATAAAATTTATTATTTTTAGTTATTTATATATGAAATTATGAAATTTATATTTTAGCAATTACATAATGAAAATATTATTAAGATAATCATTTGTACTCCTTTTTGACTGCTTGGGATATTACATTTTCCAAACAGTAAATTATTGTTAAGTGTTACAAGAAGTGTCTTTATTTTTTTACCCATTACAGATTGACAGTCACCGAATTTAAATAAATCAAATTTTGTTTCATTTTTTGGAGGGCCTTATCTATCTAACAAAAATGGCTATTGAGTTATCGAGAATTTAAATTATTATCAATTTAATTTTTGACACCAATGTGCGGCAAATATTATTTTTGCGGGGAAGTTTTCCAAAATTTGTGCGGCCGTGCAGTTTAGAGTGAAAATTGGCGATAATTTGCGAATGCAAATAAATAATTTATACTAGTCCAGTTTACCACAGAATAATTACCATTGACTTTAACAAATAAACTCGCAAGTTAGCGCTACTTCGTAAATCAACCGAAACAATTTTGATAATTATAATAAGACTAATTTTAATTAACACCTTTATTAGGAAAAAAAACTTAAATAATATAGCATACTGAGTTAAATTTACATTTTTATAAACTATTTTTTCTATTTTGTGCAAGGCAAATAAATTTTGCGCGAAGTTTTCCAAAATTCGCGCGCAGATTGTAAAAAATATAAAAAATTGCAATTAAAGGGGATAAAATTTTTACTTTGTCCTGGGCCCTGAAAACACTAGTTACGCCACTGGTTCTAAACCAATATTTTATGTAGAACAACGTGAACCTAATAGTTTTTGCATAACACTAGCATGTTTTATGAAGAATTTTGCGTTTGATACATACTCTAGGAATAAGTATCTACTTTCTTAAAAATATGATAAAAAAAGTTCTGTGAACTGTAAACCTGTGTTTACAATAATGAGTATATACATGTGCAAAACTTTGTATCGATTAGTCACTCCGCTTGTCTCCTCTAATTCAGCAAAAATGTTGAAATTTCTATGGCGCTTCAATCTCCACTTATTAATAAAAGCAAACTTCGATCAATTGTGGATAAGGAAAGTTTAAAAAAATTGATTAGAAATAAAAATAAATAGAAGAATTTTAAAAATAAAGCAATTAAAAATTAATTCATCAGTAAAATTGTTTATCCTTTTCACCATTAATTGATTTTCATTTTCAATTTCGTTTTCTTCATTAAAGATTATATATCAATGTAAAATAAAATTAATTTTAAAATAATTAATAATTAAAATTGTTAATTATTTTCGTGTTAATAAATTACAAATTCAAAAAGATTTTCACCTTAGTTTTAACAGATTGAATTATATCAAGATAAGGCAAGCCCGGTTTCACCATCAGAATGTCAGCGCCCTCAATCACATCACGATCCTAAGGAGATCAATATTATTCTGATTACAGGTGATAATCCTATCAATTTACCACAGCCCGAATTGCTAGACCTCTTGCTCCGGGTGGTAATTGATAACATTTCCTGTCACCGAATCCTGGAGATGATTGAGCAGCTGATCTAATTATTAAATAACTTCAACAAATCAGCCTTTCATTCAATTAATAACCGAAACGGCCCGTAAAAACTTGACGCAAACTTCGCGGAATATGACATTAACAATACCCGTCCCTTGTAATTGTTATTATTCAACCCTTCTTTGATATATTTTATTCTCCCATCCATGCAGTCACTTGGAGCTATGATTTGACACCCTATATTTCCCAATAATCATGAATATAAGAATCTGACATAATTGGATTTTACCTGCATTTGCATATGCCATAGATACTTTAACTAGACGATTCACAGAGTTCTCATTGTCAATTTTACCATTTGTTGCCAATACTCCTAAAATCATACAGTCAATAAATATTCAACCAATCAACACACCGCAATGCCCGTGATTTGTATACGCACACAGACACACATCGCACGCAACTGTTAAATTGAGAAATGTAGAACGGATCAATTTTACCTGCCTGAATAACCGGCCCGTTTTCATTATCTGCCTCAGAACCATACTCATCCTAACATAACCAGATTTGTAACTTACAATCTATTTATCATTTTAAGAAAACCTTCGAATCTGGGTTGCATATTCCAAATAGTAAAACACATTTTAATCCTTTTACAACTAGGGGTCGTAGAAATTCTGCAAGTTTATTGCAGCCAATTCTTTTCTGTTCTGGCATCCCGGGAATGTCCTCGAAAGCATTTGGATCGTGTCTACAAAATTACTTTTTATCAACAAGAAAACCATATTGTTGACATACTTGATAAAAATAGGATAAATGAAATCATTAATATTAAGATTCGATTCAATCTGCCAAGATCGCAATAACGGATTCCCAATAGAAGAATGAATATCAGCTACTTGTGAATTCAACATGCTTGAAATTTCGTGATTTACAATATTAATATACTAATTTCATTAAAACAATTCTTTATTTATGCTAATTTTAATGTAAACAATTTTGTTAAAAATTTTGAATATTTCAGTGGAATAAATATATAAAAAATTTGTAATTAAATTTTACAATGCAAATGTAAAATGTAAGAAAATGTGTAGAAATTTAGAAGCTTTTAATTTCCAATAATGAAATATAAATAAAAAGAAATATACTGACTTTAATGAATTAAAATTTCTGAATATTATTTAAAATTTATAAAGCTAAATATTATTAAATAAATTGTTTTTATCATTTATGTGCTGTTCTACAGTAAACCCTCCTATAATGTGTTACTCTTGTAACGCATTTTCGCTACAACGCGGTTAAAAGAATGCGGAAATTTTTCTTGTAACGCGATTTTTTTTTCTTGCAACTTTTACTTACATTCAGCAAACAAACCTGGATTATGTTATATTTAAATAGAAATTTGTTGAATAGTATATAATCTGATTATATTTTGAATATCGACCAAAACAGTTTTTGTTTAAACACGAGTGCTTCTTATTTGGAACCGGCCTCCACATATTTCCTATAAAGTTTATATCTCTTACAACGAGATTTTCGTCTACGCGGCCTTTTCAGAGAACGTATAAAGCGCACTGTGAGAAGTTTCGCTGTATTTTCATTTTCAGTTTTCTTTATCTTCATTTATTTTTCAGACTATAAATCAATTTTTATTTATTATATTTAATACAAATTTCCGGTAGCCTTTCAAATCCTTGTTAATCAATTTAAATTTATTTGGACTGACAAAAGCAAAAGTATTTTATATTTTAAATTAATTATTCTATTTATTCTATTTTTATTTTAATTTAAAGATGAAGATGAGAAGCTGTGGATTATATTATGTTGATGGAAAGGTTGTAGTTTTGTTGTAAAAGCTGATATTCTGTTTTATCATTGGATAAAATCACCTTTTGTATTTTTTTTAATGATGTGGTAATTGATGGTGAAGTTTTTTATTAGATAAGAATAGGGACTACTTTTAGGATGCCCCTAATATTTTTAAAAAGAAATGTCAGATTAGAACATTTATTTAAACTAAAAAAATAATTTAAATGGAAATAAAAGTGTATTGTACTGAATTTGTTTAAATGTTGGTTGCTATCATTTGAACTGAGCAAAGAAATCTTATATTATTAGATTCGCTTAAGTAATTTTGTAGCCCGATTTGGGTTTATTGACAATAATTTTCATAATTACATTTACATTTTCCTGCCAAACGCAATGACAATGAAATACTTCATGAAAATACATGTATCATTTAATTCATTTTTTTATGCTTATTCCGTCAAGTTCTGGAATTTCAGAAAACTTTCCGTGTAAAACTATTATCAACTTACTATCTATCTACTATTGAAAATCTTAATACTTCTGGGTTATTGGGTTGGTGATAAAATTAAAATTCTTACTCTGACTCCAAGCGTGTGTTCGATCGACCCACAAATAACAATTAACACTGGAAACTTCATTGAATATCACAAATACTTTCATAATTATACAATTGTCTCAACAAGCTAACTATCGATTATACAGTGCTTATTTACAACACTATGGTGATGAATAGCACGCGCGTATAACTTAGATTTGACAAATCTCTCACAACTGAGGATTATAACAGAATTTTATAATAAGATATTTCACATTTTGAATGCATTTACAAAGTAAATTTTACATGATTCAATTAAACTTGAAAAATTTATGTATTCTACTTTAGGGAGCCGCATGGTTTCTTTTTCCTTAAATATAAGGCAAAATAAAGTTTGAAAATCTGTATTAGAAGTTGAGTATTAGAAATAAAGTTTGAGCAATTTAGATATTTATATAACATTTCTGATTGTTACAGCACGAAAATCTTTTTTATCATTCATAATTTATTTAAATCTTTGTTTTAAGAAAGAAAAATGCCAAATTTTTCAAAATCATAAAACTGCAATTTTTGAAGTTTGATTTAACCTAGCTTTGAAACTCTACGTTTGTTTTCCTAGTTTTCATTAAAAAGTTTTTTAAATTTATCTTCTAGTTCTGAAACAACAATTGTTATTTACTTTACTTTTGTGTGGCCCGCGAACTTCTCTATAATTTGATACCATCTTATTTACGTAAATACTTTTATTGCTACGAAAAACTTTTATTAATATTAAAATATAATACAATGTTATGAAACATTTTCTTCCAAATGAAGACTTCACAATTAATTATTAACATAATATCATTTTTTAATTTTGGTGTGCGGTCCTAAGACAGGCCGTGCAGACAGAAATATCCAATGAATTCAAAATAAGCGCCAGAGTATACATTAGTAACAACTGAAGGTGTTGAGTCCAAAATTTTCCGTACAGGCAGGCGTTTTGCTATCCTTAGCCATTTATTTTAGATAAAAATTCTTTGCATTGTGTGCGGCCCCCGAATAGTTTTTTATTGCATTGCGGCCCTCTGGTTTCCCGAGGTTGGACAGCCCTGCTTTACTGCAATGATTATTGTTCAAGTCGACTTATAATTATTTAATACATTATTGATATGATTCAAATTTATAAGGCCCCCGTGACGTACAAATATTTGCTATCAATCTATTTCATAAATGATCATATGTTTCTTACATTAACCGCCCTATATATATAAATTTTAGTATAAAGAAAACGAATTATTTCTTCGGCTTCGCTTATATTTGCTTCACATTTTATCAAAGAAAATGAAAAGGTTTTCGTGAGCTCTTATTAACTGTATAAGGTTGATTCACATTCTCATCTTACTGGCTTAGAAGTTATTCAACCGGAGCCTTACATATCTTGACATTGCAACATCACAACAGGATTTAATTGATTCCTAATCGTCTCTTACTTTGAGGCAGGAAGTTATACTATCCTATACTTATTCAATCTTCATGATTTTATTCTTAAATGGACACAAGTGAGACCTGCCACAATCAAAACGGCTCAGTAACTCCAACAGCAACTCCATGGGGCCTGTGCATTATCTCTCTACCATTACATGATGTTTGTTGTCGGGTGAGCAGCGCCCTATCAGGCCGTATGGATGAAGTTCTATTTCAACTCAACCTCTACACTTCTAAGCACTTATCCATTTGTTTACCTCTCAATAATTTTGACTGCTTCCAAAAATTGAAAATATCTAAATTATTTATTGTAGAGTTCTGAACAAAACAATTGAGAACTAATTTATACTAAAATACATATTACTGATGAACAAATAAAAAAATCCTCTTTTCTTTCCCATGATTGGTCTTATCATAGTTTTTACTCTAGCCAGCCGCCTTTTAATTATTTGTGGGTCACCATTTTTTTGTATGGTGTATTTGTGATTCTTTCCAGGTCATTTCAGTGTTCTGTTTAAGTTAATGCGTAATGCGTGCACCTGCTTGTTTTCATTCTTTTATTAATTATAGTTTTTAAATATTGTTTATTTTGTTTATATGCGGTTTAATTGATGTCTTCTCTCAATATAAATGGCTGTTTGCGGTTTATGCTTTAAAGGTCAGGTCTCGACTTACTTTTTTTGATCTTATGTTTTTACTGATTTTAGTTTTTTTATTATTTACTCGCTTAGCTTAGCTTAATAATATAATTTTATAGTTTGTGAGGTTTTAATGTAAAATAATTCCAATGTAAAGTTCTATTTCAAGGCCCTTTCGATCTCTGGGCTCCGTGCCTGTGCATTTAATTATTATTTTGAATTTATAATAGTTGTCAAAACTAATTTTTTCTAACTGAATTCCAATGATAATTATGTGCGTTTTCTCATTTACACAAAATTTCTACAAAACAGCACAGTGATCTATAGTGTTAAGGAGTGAAGGTGAACGAAATCGTAAATAACACATTGAAATGGAAGAAGTTGAAAAATTGAAGTTTGAAAATTGAAAACCGCATAAAAGGATTCGGTCTCAGTGAAAACTATTTCGGAAATATTAATTAATTTAATTCTAAAATTACTTTCTATTTTATCATTTCACTGACCGAAGTATTACATAATATTATAAACTAGTTCACCGAAATATTTAATTACAGACTTTAAAAATGTGTCAATATTTGCATATTTTCCTTTCGTAAAATTTAAACAATTATTTGTTTTCCCAATCAAAGTCAATTAATTCAAACAAATAATTCAATAAAATTTAGAATTAAATCAAATTTCAGGTTTTTTGTTTAAAAATAGATATCGACATAATGAGAGAGGGAAAAGAAAAATAAATTACAAACTCTATGACGCGATTCGGGATATATATTTGGTTGGAAAATGATAAAAATTTCCACTAAATAAGAAATAATAAATTTAAATAATGAAGCAAATAAAAGTGACTTGTTATCCTGCTCATTGCATTGACCGAATGATTACGAATGATGATGATGATGATATTTGAAAACTACTTTACAAATTTATCGCACAAATTTGATCCAGAAATGGAATGCAATCTTATAAAACAAGTGGATCATAATTTTGGGAATACTCTCTTAATCAGCAAATCGCGGTAACATCAAAGACAAATAAAAATACGATTGGTGATAATGCAATTTGTGCCTAGCAAATAAGTTTCCCTGTAATTCAATATGATTAAAATCAACTTTTTAAATCATTATTTTTAAACGAGTTTTTCTTCATTCTTTTTTTTCATTTCATTAATATTTTCTGACAATATTAATAATAATTAGATTGTTTAATTGGATTTCGTTTTCGGATTTTTGAGTAGACGGCAAATATTAATAGGTTTGATGATTTTCCAGATCTACCAATTCGGAAATTAATCTGGGGTTGATTTTTTAATATCGATGGGAAAATTAAGTGAAATGCAGTTTATTCCTCTGCAGAAATTTCAAATGAACTGTGATTTAATTTAAAATAATTAATTAAAAATTTGTTTATTAAAAAATATTTTAAAAAATTTTTATGATTGAAAACATTTAAATTTTACATTAAAAACATTTATTGCATCATTGTCCACAATACAGTTCATTTTGTATTTGTTTCGTGTTGATTAAAAATCATTATTATTATTATTATTATTATTATTATTATTATTATTATTATTATTATTATTATTATTATTATTATTATTATTATTATTATTATTATTTTTTTTTTTTTTATTATTATTATTATTATTATTATTATTATTATTATTATTATTATTATTATTATTATTATTATTATTATTATCATCATCTTTAATCTGATAATCATATCAGTAGTAAATTACAAAATTCAATTTTATTTACTTTTTAAAATATTTTTTTATTTGCATGTTATTTCACATTTTCACACTTAGAATTGGTTTATTTTGTATATAATGTTTTCTTTTTTTCATTTGTAATTTATTAAAAATTAAATTAAATATATTTTTAAATTCCAAATCAATCTTTTAATCGTACGGTTTCTTTCTTATACTCAATATAACATTTCCAGTAATGATTTTTTTTGCAAAAATAATGTTGGAAAGGCGTTTTGACTCAAATTTAAAGGCGAGAGTAAGGATGGAGAATGGGTATTCGTAAGACCTAAATGTTTCATCTTGTTAGTTAAATCAAAATGCCTAAAGCCTAAGGAGTGTTTTTAAAAGATACAAAACTAAACCATAAATCTCATAAGAAATGTTTTAATAAAAACACAATATTTTCTGTCCCTCAATTCCGTATTGGTACAAATAATAATCAAAAATTCTAACATAGCATAGGATGATAAAAGAGTTTGGATGGGTAAAAATAAAAAGATATCTTAATTAATTTTAAATTTTTACTCTAATTTACTTTTATTTACTTAGTTTAAAATTATTACTTTACTTAAATTTAAATTTTTACTTTACTGTTTTAAAAATTATTACTAACTTAAAAATTACTACTTTAAGTTACTTTAATTTAGACATCGTTTCTTAAAATATGTTACTTTCAATACATTTCTTATTTAAAAATTATTAGCACTTTGCTTTAAATTATTACTTAAAATTGCTTCGTCCGAATAGGTGCAGAGGGCTAATATTTACCTCCTCACGGGCCAGCTGATTTATGTCATTGCTCATGACCAGTCATATTTCGATTAATGAGTTTCACAAATAATTTCAAGAAGAGTCTTTTTAACAATTATTCTAACAAAAAAAATACTTGTCGCAAGGACTTTTGTAATTTATTCATGGATTTTGGGCAAATTTCCATTAGTATTTGATGGTGTAACTATAAGTGATAACGTCATGATGATGGGTAAGTTATATCGCTTTGTTTATCAAAATATTTGTAGTGAATGTAGGGCGAAATTGGCATTTGCCAAGGACGCCAATGAGTTAGGGGCACTCGCTTTGCGCTCAATATTCGAAAAAAAGTGTTACAATATTGAAGAGAATCTTATATATTATAGTTGGAGGCACATGATAACTTATCTGCAATAATCAAACAAATTAGCTTAAAACCATAAAACCGTATTAGATATCATAATTGCGATGCCGATGGTTAAGGTGACCATATTTCGTAAAAACTAGACCAGGACACCAAAAAAGGTCTCAATCTCATTTATTTAAACAATACATTACAATTATAAATCTATGCATATATAGTATATGCACATTTAATAAGTACATAAAAAGCTAGAATTATCATATTCTAATTATTTATGCAAAACAAAATAAATTATAAAGCACATATTGGATCATAATCATTCGATTTATCATAATGTGTCACTTATTCATATTTTTTGTTTGACCCGACTTGCCTTAATATTTCTGGTTTGGTAGATAATGTAATCATAAAATTCTTGGCAGTTCAAATCATAATTCATCAGCACTTGAAGACTAGACTTTGTGTGTGGTCACGTCTGACTTTCGTGTTTTCGAATAAAAAAATTTGTAAAATATGTAAATCCGGGACAAAAGCCGTCCCGAAGACATTTTCCGGAACGCCGGGACAGGATACCTTAAATCGGGACTATCCCGGGCAAGCCAGAACGTCTGGTCTCCCTACCGATGGGTATATACGAAGAGAACAATTGGCAAGAACTTATACCTAGAATATAATTCACCATGAATAGCAGTCACTAAAGCGAGTTTATTCCCTTTCGAGATAATTTAAGGATTGGCGTTAATTTTATACTTTAACCAGGAGCTGACTGGTTTTAATATGAAAATATTGACGGGAAAATGAGATAACTCGAATAAAACGGCATGCAAGATGAAAATTATGGTAAGTGAAAAAAGAAGCACGCATGATTTTGTAGTAAGAAATAAAGTATTAATATTCATGGAACACTAGAAGAAATACAAGAATGAATCATTTGTAAGGACCCGTATAAATTCATTAAATTTTTAATATCACATTGAGTTGAATGTAAATCTTAAAAAATGGCTAAGAAGAGAAAAAAATTATACGGTTTTATGAATATTTTGTTTANATATTTTTGTTTAATATTTAAAACGAATTTTTGATTCAGTCTTTTTAAAGTTCATTGATTAACACTTGAGTTAGATATTATACGCCATTTCCAAATTGAACCTGTTATAAGTTGGAAATTTGTAATTCACACTGACGTGGTATGTTTGTGATTTTATAGGATTTGTCAATACGCAAATAACTAAATATCACATTTTATTTGCAATTTCAATGTGTGAATATATTCGGATGGATTGTTCCCGTAAATTTGACTGTATACTACTTATAAATATATGTTTTTAAATCAAACAATTTATAATTATTTCTGATTGTATCATATTGAATTTGGAAATGGTGTAATTTCATCTATATGATATAATAGGTAGTATATTATATCATAATAGCTAAAGGTCAAATTTGAATATAATCTAGATATTAAGTTATTACGCAACTATATGCATGCTGTATGTGTTTGTTTTGCTCATCATTTAAGTATTTCAGAAACTTTTCGACCTGAGTGATTGTAAATATTCTTTGACTCAAACGCGTTCTTTTACAACTTGAAAGAAACTGCGAAAATTCGTATTATATACGAAACAACATATTTATAGAGAGTCTAAAAATAGACGTCGTTACGTGGATGAAGCAGGGATAATTAACATGAATTTACTAAATTAAAATACTGTAATATATTGAATTTTATTTATTACGATTAATTCTGAAAAAATTTAGCTTTTCTATAAATACATTGCTATAATTTCTCTCCAATAATACTATGCCTCTTTTCGATATATAAGCCGATTATTTTTTCCAAAATGAATCATAACTTAATATTAAAAATGAACATATTTAGATAATTAAATAAAGTTACAAAAATAGAAAGTTACATTTTACATTTGTAATTATTTTACATTAAAAATAACGACGCGATAATTTCTACCATTTTTCAGATAACTGTATTTTTTGATGGATATATATTCTCTAATTATAAAACAAGAATAAAGTTTAGCTTATGAAATCTCAAATAGAAGATAAATTAAATCAGATTTTCATATCTGAAATTTCATTGGTCCTAGATCATTTTGACGCGGAGACGGCATTATTTTAAATAACCACTAATATAACTTGGAATTCAAAGATCGCATATGAAAATATGACATTTCAAAATTCTGGAATTACTTTTAAATTTACTTCTTCTGAGTTCATAAACTTTGAGCTTGAACTAGTGATATATAGAGCAAATAATGAACAGTTTCTTAAACTAACCCGATTTTATGAATGTTTAATGGCAAAAATTTATATATTTATACTGTTTTCCACACATGCAAGATTCCCTACCTCTTCAAGGTTGATATACCCAAGTTTATCAATTGGAACATTAAATGTATATTATACCCCACGCAGTTTCTTTAAACCGCCTTTAATATAGCAAAATAATCCATAATTTATATTATAAAAAACACAACGACTCATCTATGTGTTGAACATTTCTCAGTTGTGACATTGACCAAATATTTATAGGTTTCAAAGTAGTCTAGAAAAGTAATCATATAATACAAATAGTAAATAGCAGTTTGCCTTTCTGTTATACCATATCCTACATGTAAACAACTGCTTACAATACCTGAGAGATACATACATAGTTTTTAGTGACATGCAATCAGAACAACGTGACGATCCATCTATCCTATCCACATCAACCAAAATTACGAATTAGCACGTAGTTTTAAGTTAATTGTGCTTTGATTTATTTTTATATAACTACAAAAGACGTGAATATGTGAATATGATGTACAAATTATTTTCTTATAGCAGATTCAATTTGGAAACGATGTATTATTTACGGTACAGTTCATGGAATACATGTACTTTACAATGTCTTCTTGTTTTACCACATGTTTAAAAGTATGTTTGCGTATTTCCTAAGTCAACAACACAAATCCTTATTTTGTTTCGCTAGCATAAAGAATTAAATGTTTGACATCAAAGTTGTAGATGAATTTTGCTTTAGACATGTATTTTTCGTCATTGTCAACAGAGTTATTTTTCACCCGAGATATATCATGCATCTCAAGCTAGCTTAAATGCCACAGTCAAGATATTGTGGCTATCAAAAAACTGTTTCCATTACATCTAGCAAAGTTTGTCATTGTCTATCATTGATCTTGGACAGTACTTAATTTCTAAAAAAATAATCGGAAATCACGGAAAAAACTCACTATTTTTCATACAAAATTGCAATTTGAAAACTATATTTAGAGTTTATTTAATTTGTGCCTGAAAAACATATTCAATATTATTTAATCTTATTAAGTTTCTTAATTATTTAACTTTAAAAAATGACAAATGCGTTAAAAATAATATTTTTTTAAATTTTGTTTTAATAACTTTTTTGCCTCGTTTTGCGAACTCTCAAAAAAGAATCCAAAAAGCATTACTCACAATCTAAAGAACAAGTTGCTCAAAGATCAATGTCTGAAATGAATGTTTCTCAAATAATAATAGACTCCCACAATTATAATTAATATTGCTCCAATAACTTCACTCTGCAGCGCTGTAGTAACAATAGACCGACTTCATAAATATACTTTAAGTTTATATATTAATATTTGCATTTTATTTTTGTTTAAATAATAAAATAATCAGATAATTAGATATTTCAAAATGCAAAGAAGTAAAAGAAGAAGTTATAACAATCGGTTCCATCTAAAGATTTATTTAATTATTAACACAGAGTGATCACTCTTAAATAGTAATGTATATTGTGCAATAACTATTACATTGTATTGAATTACGCAATATACTCTTAACTGCTTCACATTTGGTCTTTGGTCTCTAATGTAATATCATTACTCTCCCCTTCTTAAGATTGATGCCATCTCTTTAACCATTCGATTCGTCAATGCCGCGTCGTAGATATTGCAATTCAACTTGATGACCTGACACAAATCTAAGAATTTTATATGGATCATCATATTGAATATCATTTTTGTTTGAATTCATCATTGTTTCTTCTATGTGGTTCTCGTCTTACTAGTACCTCCTCCCCCACATCAAAATGTCGTTTAATTCTTTTGTTGTTCTCGAATTTCCTCACCTTTTGCGCAGCTTGCTTGTTATTCGTTCGTGCTTCTTCCGAAATACCGTGTACTTGATGTTTGAGTCTAGAATTAGCGTGTATACTATCCATATACTATCTCAAATAGTGAATACTTTGTAGCACTTTGATAAGTTGGATTTATACTGAATTCAATTCGAGACAGCAGTTCGTGCCACTGCTTTTCAGCACAGGCTCTTTTCATTGTCGTCACAAGTAAATCTCTCTTTGTTCTGATAACTCTTTCTACTAAGCCATTCGACTGATGTTGATATGGCGTAGCGAATTCTTGCTTTATTCCTTGTTGTTCTAATTTTCCTTCAAATATTTGCTTTCAAAATTTCACACTCTGTCTGTCTTTACCATATTTGTAAATCCAACTGTTCATTAGCGTCTTCAAAATAGTTTTTTCATCTTGGTTTGCTGTAGCCGTTAGACTTACTAATTTGCTAAACCTATCAATAATAACGATAAAATAGCTTTTGTCGGTTGAAGTTCACTCCATGAAAGCAACATCCATCACAATCTGTTCCAGAAATTCATAACTTTCTTGTGGAATTAAAATTTCCTTTGTTTTCCCATGGTTTATTTTCCGTCTTGCACATGTGACACATCGTTTTACTATCTCTTTAACGGTTTCTTGCATTTTCGGACAGAAAAAATTCCCTTTCAAATAATGAAGAAGTTTCTTAATTCCAACGTGACATAGATCTTCGTGTATTTTAATGACTAGTTTAGATTGATAGCTTTTTGGGATTATTACTAAATCTATTTTGTCTGATTCCAATACAAGAATACCTTCCAATATCTTTATTCGAACTTTATATCTGAATAAAACACTATTTATAAATCTATCTGATTTCTAAGAATTTCCATCGCTTCCTGGAACAATTTATCTTTCTTCTGTTCTTCCATAATTTCTAACACTGTCTGTGTTTTTTGTATCAAATTGATATATCTTACTCTTAATCATTCTTGTTTATGTGCAAATTATAAGATTAGGGTACTTCTCCAGAAACATTTCAGCAACTCATGATTTACTTCTTAACATAACAGAAGCACCTTCGGAAGTTAAAGAAACAAGACACTCTTGTAAAATAGTTTTAGTTAGTCCAAGTATGTTTAATTCTTTTAATAATGTGGTAAATATACATTCAACATTTTGCCTTTACAATTCGATCAAGCACACAAACAAGTTTATTGAATGTATCATATTTATTAACTGAACTCGATCGTATACACAATAAGACATGAATTATTACTAAAAATAATTCCAAATTTTGGCTTACTATCAACTTTTCTCTTTAAAAGAGTTTTTTACATTTGTTCAGAAACGTGCATTAAAATATTTTGTGAAATGTAAAATCTTTCTCATATCGACACCATTGGTAATTTGTACACCAACCTCCATTTCCAATTTAACTTGGTTTGTTTATAAGACGTGCGAAAAATTCGTTCTGTAACAATGAATTCTTTCTCATACATGTCTGCTAAAATACTTGTCATTATATTTTTCAAAGCTTAAAGATCCAACCTTTTTGCAAACAGAACATCCAAGATTTTCCTTTAAAATTACTAACCAAGGATTTTTAGTGATGAACTCAAATTTTTGTTTTTGATTCCAATCACTCGGAAGATTATTAAAATCTTTGGATGATTGTTCCGTCATAAATTCACTTTCCACCTCATCCACTACAGCAGTTCCAATTGCAACTTTATTTACAACATTTACTTCACTTCTAAGATTTCATTTTGCTATTTTAGCATGAACAAAATATTCCAAAAGATTATTTTTTGAGACATTTGAGTAAGTTTCTATTATATTTTCAAATAACTAGAAAAAATTAATTACAAAACCATTTCTATATATTTAGTTTGTCGAACAAATGATGAAATTGGTTTCAAAAACTATGGACAAAAAGAAAAAGAAAACTTAAAGAATTCGAAATAAACACTACGAAATGTAGTGCCTCGCAAAAAGTAATAAATATATCAATTTAGTGATTAAACTTAAAATACATTATTAAATTAATTAAATTAAAATGATTGTTTAAATATTCAAAAAAACATGTATGCTTCTTTTGAACCTCGCCACTGTTAATTCTTATTAAAATCTATTAAAAAATGTCAAAAATTCGAGAATCTGAAACCTTTGCTTCCCAAGCCGATATCTCTCGGTTGATGAACTTGATCATCAACACCTTCTGTTCAAACAAAGAAATCTTTTCAGTGCTAGTGATCTTCTTAATAAAGTTTGTTACAAGAGCTTGACGGGCCCATCAGTCTTGGATAGCCAAAAGGAGTTAATGATTAAAGTTATATTAGATAAAGACGAAGGCTGATATACAAGTGAATTTCAGAGTTGGACGAGAACGCACTTATAGGAACAAGAACTGTTCCCAGAAATGCTTGCTCTTATGGATAATGTGCCGGGTAGCACGGGTAGTGGGTCAATCAATGGATTCTATGGATCAAGCATATAGGCCGTGAAATCAACGAACATACTCAATTATTAAACTGTAATATTGTATTAATTTGGGTTTTCGCAAAATAGTGAAATTTTTTTCGTGTATTTTGTTAGTCTATTTGGAATTTCGAGTATGGTCAGAGATATGGAAAACCGTATTTAAAGTAATAATATTTGAAGTAAGGACGATAGAGGAACAGAGAACAGTACACTCAATAGTAAGTTCATGGACCCAGAAGCACGTCACATTTTAAAAATTTCCATTAAAATATATATTTTCCCAACATCTGTTTATTTATTTGTGATTCTGGAACGCTCAAAGTTTACTACGATTTTTTTCCCAATTCAATATTTTTTACAATTTTTTAATGGAGCATTTTTGAAGACCATTTACCATGGATATACAACAATTAAAATTTCCACACTTTCCGATTTTATTATACTTGCGTGACATGCTTAAGTGACATACACAAGAATATTAAATTTTCTTGGTTAAAGTGACATTTTCAATATGAAAATTTATTCAAACATACAAAGTTCAAAAAACCAATCTTCAAGAAAATTTAATAAAATTCAATAAGCATCTGCACAAATTCCATTGGAACTAAACTTACAAAGTTACTTTTTTCATCAAATCATTATCATCACCATATATCATATCAATCATCATAAAGAAAAGTTAAATTCTTCAATTTTAAATCTAGCATTGACTAATGTTGAAAAAAGGTACTATTATCATGCTGCAGAGAAACTTGAATTGAAAAAGGGAATCTGCAACGGAACAAGACTAATTATGGAGCAGCTATTAAGAAACTTGATCAAGGCCAGAATAATTTCGGTATGTAACGAAGGAGACATGGTTCTGATCCACCGGATTGATTTAGCTCCGTCAGACACAATGTTGCCGTTCACTCTAAAACGCCGTCAATTCCCCATCATACGTGCTTATGCCATCACAAATAATAAGTGGCAAGGACAGACGTTTGATCATGTAGAAGTGAACTTACTGACTGAAGTATTCTCGCATAGAATGCTCTACTTAGCTCTTTCAAGATTCAGAAACGCAAAAAATGTCAAAATCAAGATTGAAGATGGACATTTGTTAAGTGACGATCGTGTATGCACACGAAATATTGTGTACAAAGAAGTTCTTTAGACCATTCACAAGAAATACAACCAAATGTTTAGTTTAAAGGTAATTCAGTAACAAAAATCTCTTTTTATTCAATTATTTTATGAAACGGTTAGAAGCAAAAATTTGATGAACAACCTTGGAACAACCTAGTATATATATACTTTATACATTTTGTTAGAAGAACACATTAAGTAACAATATTTATTTGTGATATTCAAAAATGGAACATTTAATTGTAATATTATTAATAGTTCTTTAGACTGCGTGGTCTAGAAAAGAGTGTAGTGCCGGTCAGCATCTCTAATTTGACCATTCTACGAAAACCTTAAAAATACAAATTGAGGAAAAGGGAAAGTGTGCGTGTTTTTGACTGTGATTGGCGCAGAATAGAGAAAAAAAGAAATAATAAATATTTATTGCTCAATGTAGTTCGAGATTTTTTTTAAAAATAATATTATCACCGGCTTACGTAAAAGAAGCAAATATTTTGCGCTCCGTGATGCATTTTTGGTTGATAAATACTGTATTACAGAGATTCTTAGGCCATTTTGGAATTTTTCCAATTATCATTAGATTTTTGCCATTCAATTTTGGATATTTTTCATGCTATTTTATATATTGGTCATTTAATTTTAGAAATTTTAGAAAAAAAACGGGGGAGTTGGCAAGCCTAGGTAAACACAAAAATACAAAACTGAATTCGATGCAGAAACTAGAAATAAAAAAATATAACTTTAAGCCTTTTGTTATAAAAAAAAAGATTTAAATCAAAACGTTTTGGATTTCGTTTTGTGACGCAATTATTTTTTTTTAATGTTACGTTATAAAGGTGCATTCTAATAAATGTAATGAAAGAGACAGAATTTTAATTAGGAATTTCACTTCATTAAAATTAAAAACACAAATAAAACTAAACATTAACAAAAATCACTAAAATTATTTCATTTTGAGTAAAATAAAAATTCTTTCAACTGAAACCTGGCTAGCAGGTTCAGCCTACACGATTTGATCAATTTTTTCGAAAAATGGATTTTTATTTAGCCAAAATTCAAATTCGTTTGTAATTACTGGAATAATTTTCATGTAATCAAAATTATCAAATAATACAGAAATATTCACTAATTTTTCATCAACTGGTTGCTTTGATTTTGTTTTCATTTATTGAGTTAAAATGCCTATGTTATCTTCAACTATTTCAATTAATTGAGCATCATCTCTAATTTTTTTTAAGTACACCCATACCTCACTATACGGCATTTCGCTGTAACGGCCCCCTTCAATTAAGACACGTTTTCGAATTACGGCCTAAAATGTTTCGTTGTAACGCCAAAAAAAACTTTTTTCGATGTCCATAATATCTACATGTTGCCAATCTTACGCAAGTGCAATCTCTATTCCTTATACGGCTTTTCGCTTTGCGGCCAAGTTTCGTTGAACGTATCTAGGCCGTAAAGCGAGGTATGGGTGTAGTAGTAAATGTTGTGTGTTTTTACAAATTCTTTATCGTCGACAGACAGTAAACTTTGATAACGGGATCTAACAATACTGCAGAATTTATAGTCTCACATTTTGCTAATAGTTTTTTCTCTTTTTTCGATTGAAGGTTTGAGAACATGTAAAATAAGAATCCTCAATTTTTGAAACTTCTAGTTTTCATTTATACCAAGCTGCGTATGCTTCACTCATTGTCAATTATACAGATTGAAAGAGTAAAGTTGTTTCATAAGGATATTCAAGTGTTTTTTAAAATTTGCTTCATTATGCTTGATTTCCCAAAAAAATCACGTCATTCAATTAGTCCGATTATCATATTGTAAGTTGAATTCCATCTAGTAAAAACATTTTAATTGGGTTTCTCGAATAGTGGGAAGTTCTTAACGTAATCACAATAGAAAAATATTTTGAAATTATTGTTTTATGAACATCCACTGTTGTTATAACATCATTAACAGCTAACTGTAGAGAGTGACAAAATTTTATTTTCAATTTCTTTATAAATCACCAAATTGGATCAAAAATGTTTTAAACCGTCGCACCCTACAGCATTTAGAGGCATTACATTCACAGTCACCTGTCATTTCACTTGAACTTATATCGAAAATTACTCTTGTTTTGTTACAACTGCTCCTATTTCCACTAAACTTTTTGAGTTTTATTTTTAGATTTACAATAATTTTTAATTTTAATATTTTCCAAAATATCTGAGTGTTTACAGTTTCAAATTATTATGTAAATTTCTAGTGAACATTCCTGGTATAAAAATTTCATTTTCGCAATGCTTACATTTGCTGTTACCATTTTACTTTTCAAATTGTTCTTGAATAAGTTTATTTTCTTCAGTAATATTTCTTTCCATACCTGCTAGAGATAATTTGAATTATTATTAATTACCTAAACAGGGCTGGACTGGAAATATCGGTGACGTAGACCCACAATATTAAATTTAAGTAAAAAAAATTCGGCATAATATCGTGTTTTCAGACGAAAAGATATTTACCTTAAATGGTTGTGATCGTTATAAATGTCGGAGAGAAAAAAGGAAGATCTCCAAAAAGAATAAAGAAAGTATTAAAATCTCCTGGTCTTATGGTTTTATGGTCTTTGCAAACGGATTAGTGTCTTAAAAAATCATGAAAGGTCGTCAATCATCATTGACATATATAGAAATTCTTAAAAAATTTGCAATTCCATTAATTAAACTTAATTTTGAAAATGAAATGACTTTTCAACAAGACAACGCACCAATCCATGTGTCTAAAGAGTCTATAAAATTTATCTAAAGTAGAAATAACACCGTACAGTCCTGATTTTAAATATTTGGTATCTTTTGTCGGTTAAGGTGTATCAAGACCCAACCATTAAATCAATTTGGAATTAAATGATCGCATCAGATACGCCGTACATGACTTTAATGAAGAAAATAGAGAAGTAATCAAGAATTTATATAAATCCATGCCTTCTAGACTGGTTTCAGTAATTGTTAAAAGAGGAGAACGCATATAACGATCCTATATAAATATGCATTATTGTATCGTATTTCATTAATAAATGTGTTTGCCTCATTGTGTGGAATACTTTAAGTTTTGAATTAAAGAGATAAAATTATAAAATAAAAACTTATGGAAGTTTTATTTTTAAACATTTTTTATGTGTACGGAAAAATGTGATTACCCCTTTACATTAGTAATTTATAGACATATCTATTAACATAATAAAAAGGAGTTTTTTTGAAATAATTGAAACAAAAGTCAAAATTAAGTAATTAAAAATAATTAAATAAATATTATTAATTAAACAAGTTTTTTTAATATTTCACTTTTTTCACTCATTATATCAATTACTCTATTATTGTCAATGTTATTTAAAATATCTTTTTCACACGCTATGGGCATAAATGCTTCCAAATGTTTTTGACTTAAACAATTTATGAGTCGATTTAAAATGTTGCTGCGACGAACGACAGAACATCTCATTTACGATTCACATCATCTGCATGTTTATTTTGTTGTTTCGTTAATTAACCATCGAGTTAAATAGAAATAGAAAGAAGTAAAAATTGTAAAAATTTCATTTCATTTCATTAAAAAATATAAAAAACTTCACTATATTTGTAGACTAGTAGGCCAACCGGGATATTCCCAGTATCCCGGTGGGCCAGTCCAGCACTGTACCTAAATATATTCGATTATTCTCAAAAATGATTTTTAAAAAAAGTACCTTATATTTTAAATTAAATATAATTAAAATAATTAAATTTTCAAAGCAAAATTTTCAAAATTATATATAAATTTATCATTAATATAATTTACAAAACTTTCTTACAAAATGGTAGTGCATAAATTATGCATCCGTTACGTTTACCATTATATGACGAAATCAAATTTTAATAACGTTGTGAATAATAATTTCTTTAACTTCATTTCGGTTAACGTTATCGCATAACGTTTTCCAAATCTGATATTTTTTATTTTACTAATTTCAATTTTTTAGGATTCATGTGGTTAGTCCATGATGAAATTGCCTACCCCTTCCCTACACCATTGAGCATATTACGTGTAATTTATACTGAGATTATCTTATTAAGTGAATGGATCACATAAAGTTGAAGTGAAGAAGTAAATGTTCTGCAAATCTATCTTGTTGTGACGTTTTGCTAGTGACATGCATCTATCTTGACGCTTTAAAACAAGGATAATGCTTTAATTACATATTTTACTCCAGAAATTGATAATGATAGGAAACTATAAAAATCTAATGCTTTGGGTGTGCTGAAGAACTTTCTCAAGAATTGGGAAATGTCATCTATGTACTATTATATTTGCTATAATCAGTGGTGTTTATACTCTGGAAGCCGCATGAAATTTTTAATTTTTGAACCAGTGAGAGGAAGTTTATCACAAGTGATAACAGCGGTAACGTTGATAGTATTATTTGGCTATTTCACTATCAGAAAGCTGACTTTCTTTAAAACCTTGGGAGCCATTGAAAAGTCATGTCATTAAGGGTCGGCTTCTTTGTGCATGTCGCCGGAGTTATGTAGTCGACATATATCAGACAATGTAGTTTATAACCACTGATTCGGATTTTAATCATCAACATGGACTTTGTCGTACACTGGTGAACTTTTATAGTATTATTTAATATGTTTGGATAATATGAAATAGAAGAAAAATTAAGTAATCTTCGAGTTTAGATTTAAAATTAGATTAAAAATTAATTTATTAATTTAAAAAAGAATTTTTTTTCATTTTTAAACAACTGAACGAAATAAAAATTATTTTATTTAAAATACAGTAAATTGGCAACTTACGACTAAACGACTTTTGCAACCAAAATTAGTTTATTTTCTTTCTTATTTAAATAGAATTATTCGTTTGAATAGTCAAAAATTATAAGAAGATTTAAACTAACAATTTTTGAAGTTTCCTAGCTTTTTGTAATTTATTGCTTTATATTTTTGCATCTGTAAATTGTTTTTCTAAATTGGTTTTTGTTTTAAATAGTAAATTTTAAACCTTTTCAAAGATAAAATAACAGTTAGATTGTAAAAAATTGTTTTAAGAAAAAATGGTGAACAAAATTAATTTTAAAAAACATGTTATATCGGAGTCGAATAACGTCGCCAGTCCACGGCTAGTACATTTATTATCAACATTTTATAAATTGAAACAAACAAGAAATGATGCAAACAAATGTTATCGGATGACCTAAAAACCAGACTTTACAATAGATTTTTATTTTGAAAAATAAATAAAATTATTAATAAACTTAATGAATAGAAATTTTATCATCAGGGACCACCTACAAATTAGAAGGTTAAAATGCTCGCTGTGAAAATTCATGATTTCATTCAGTTCATCGGCCGCGGTAACTCAATTCAAAAGATGTCAATAAACTAAACGCCATCATGAGAATTGTGCTAAATTGCCCAGATTATTGAGATTGACACCTTAAACCATGTTCATTCGTTTTAATTCCCTTTGATCTCTCTATCCAGATTCTGATCGACACACAAGCCAGCCGCATGCCCGGATAAAGATGCCAAAAAAAAAATCACCGCTACCAAAAAAATACATGCTGACTAAATCTATGTTAGTCAGGCCAAATTATAAATCGATTATAATTATATTATTACATTTATCAACCAACAAGTGCCTATATCATCTGCATTATAGTTGATAATGAAACCAGTGAAAAAAAAATTTATCGAAAGCACATGTGCTGATGTGCACTAATATTCGAAACAAACTCACAAATGTGCCGAAATTATATTAACAACAAACATTTACTGTTGGCTTACCTTTGTTATTAATTATAGGCCTTGTGTGTGACAATGTGCTGATTTCCCTAATTGGTGATCCCTATAATAAGGGTTATAATTATCACTGCACATGTCTATATTAATCCGACTTGACCTGTTTCTTTTCTACACATTAAATCTGTGTTTGTGTGTATGTACTACTTCGGTGTGTTTGTGTGTATGTATGTGTGCGTGCGCGAAAGAAAATATGCGGCATCGATCAAAGAAAAATAGAGGCGTGGCCGTTCGTTATATAAATAATAATAAAAATAAAAAAAATCATTTCAAAAAATTAATAATCATCAACAATGTACAAGAGGGCTCTTAGTGAGTTTGCATTTAATGAGGTAATATGAAAATTTAGTCTACTGAGGATAAATTTCCTATGGATTTCAACAATATTTTTCTCCTTTAATATCAACTGTCCAAAACGAATAATTACGTAGTTAAAGCGTAATGATCAACAGAAATTCATTTGTTTAATGCGGCAAATTTTTTTGGCAAATTTCACTTTGATCGAAACCGACAAGATGATGAATTTAAAATTTTTAATACAAAATCCAATCAGTACAGGAACAAGAGATACTGTATAAAATTCAAGAAAAATAACATGTTATCTCCCGTCCAATAGAAAAATAGTAGTCTATAATAATGCTCTAATTTCCTATAAATATAAATATACAACTAAAATGTCTTTTAAAAAAAGCCGACAAATTCAAACGCTTGATCGAGCTTAACTTGGAAGCACCCTGCTGCTACTCAATCAACGAGAATTATAATACACACAATTACCGACAATTTATCAAAGGGGCAATAGGCAATATTTGCCTTAATTCAATTCACTCCTTCCTTAATATATATAAAAAACAATTTTTGACAATATTCAATCTGTTTGTTTCGGGTTTGTTTCCAGTGTTGCCATTCGGTACTTTCCTTTTACATCTCAATTAGACTGAACCAGTGGGCGGGCATTGTCTCAAATTATACGAGATATATCTATCTATCTATCTATATATATATATACATATATATAAATACATATAAATATCGACGATCACATAACTAACCAAAGTTAAATCTAAAATTTCTGAGGATCGAAAAATATTGAAAACTATTCTTCAAATATTTGGTTTTTATTCCAGGATCAAAACATGGTGAGTGTAATGTTAATTTTAATTTTGTATTTTTTTTTGTTATATTAATAATCATAAATTTATTTTGTTATTTTTTTAAATTCAATTCATATTTTTATTTTTAATAATTTTTTTTCGTTGGATTTTTATTTGTATTGTCGTCGATAACTGGGATCTGTGATCATGTACTAGATGCGTGAGATTTTTGAAATGCAATCCGATTAAATTTCTAAAATTTCAGGCATATTATTTCGTAATAATTATTTTATTTTGTTTTTCAAATTTAGAAATCATATTTGATATTGAATACTCTCCTATTGGGTCTATTGAAAATCAATGGCTTTTCCAAATCGTCTTGGTTCAGTTCAAAGACATCGTTGATTTTTGATCGAATCAACAAACTGAATGATCCGCAATCTAGTAATTCAATTCACAGTAGAAAATATCAGTATTTTCAGTTGAAAAAATTTTCAAATTCTACGAACGTTCGCTGCAATGACGGAAGCATTCCAGGGTAAGTTGTTCTTTACGGAAGACAATTTGAAAATTTTTTATTTTTGGCTTTATTTTAGTTATTACACTCGCCCATCGACTTCAAATTGTTCAAAAAAATGGCTCATCTTTTTAGAAGGTAATTTTTTTTCTCATTATATACTACTTATAGTAAAATTTGTAAGTAGTAACTTTGATTGTTGATTTTCTTGCATACGAAAGTGAGCTTTCGTAGAATATAAACACATTTTCGTTGAATAAAATAAAATCAAAAAGATCGACCATGCCTTTGATATCACATGTGCTTTAGCATGTGTTGGGCTATTTTCTCAGGATAATGTGAATTGGTGAGGAGGTTACTGGGTGTAATTGGCATATTTGTTGCGGCATGAATTTACTTTGTCACTAATCGTTGTTAATAGACATTTATCAAAAAGATAAATCCCAACTTCATTTGAGAAAATTTACAAAAAGTATCAAAAAATCCTTTCAATTATTCGAAATATGTATTGAAAAACAAAACTTTGATTTTAAAATTTTCAGAAATGGAGAAATTGAACTGGATAATTTTCAATGCGGAATTTTCGGATGAAATATTTTTAACTTCAAAAAAATTCATTTAACCAATAAAAACGAAAATAATTAACAATGTGATTTTATATTGTTTAATAAAAAAACACAATTCAAAATTGAAGT
Source organism: Schmidtea polychroa (assembly GCA_959609185.1). Lineage (NCBI taxonomy): Eukaryota > Metazoa > Platyhelminthes > Tricladida > Dugesiidae > Schmidtea > Schmidtea polychroa. The sequence goes on along the minus strand of CAUHTR010005261.1, from coordinate 5,237 downwards.
TTTACTACTTAATTTTAAATTGCTTTTAATTTCTATTTTATTAATTTTAATTTATTAGTTAAACTTAAATCGGTTTTATTATAAAAAATTTTTAAAGCGTAATGAAGAATATGTATATATATATATTTATATATATATATATATATATATATATATATATATATATATATATATATTTATATATGTAGGTCATTAATTTATTTATTATGTCATTAAATATTATCTTTCATTAAAATACTTCAAATATTCAAAAAGTTTGATTCAAAAGCTCCCTGGAAAATGTAGCTATTAAACAAGGTATTGAGTAATTTATATTTTAGCTTAATAATACGCCATGGTGATGACCTAGTAAGACCCATATTCAATTCCTTATTTCGTTAAATTGCACATTTGATTTACTACTTTGTACAATAATCAGTATCACTTTTGCTTTCAATATTTAAACGTATTATTAAAAACATTTCATAAATTATTAATTGATTGTTTATTAATATATTAGGAGGATGGTATTGTTTTAACAATAATACCTGTGAATCCCGTAGACGTACCCATTATGACTTATTTTCATCAGAATTTTGGTCTTCTGAGCGGCAACGTAATTGTGTATTAATTATTTTAAAATTTTAAATATGAATTTTAAGTTGGTGGAATTCTTTCTAATAATGAACGAATCAATCCTAATTTCCATGATTACAATTCAGTGTAAGTGTTTTAATATCTAGTAATAATTAGTATACTATATAACAATTATGACAATTACTAATAAATCAATTATTATCCAGGTATATTCCGTACTGTTCGAGTGATTTGTGGTCTGGTAAACAATTAGAAAACACTAATGGTAAACTATATTTTATTTTCTTGATATATAGGTAATTTTTTCAAGGATTATATTTTCATGGATCTCGAATTTTGGACACAGTCGTTGATGATTTGACCCAAAATCAGCATTTTAAAAAGGTTCAAGAAGTAGCTTTTGTTGGATCGAGGTAATTTTGATTGGATTAATTTACCGTCAGTTACAATTATTTAATATTAGCGCCGGAGGAATTGGAGTTTTGTTGAATATAGATAGATTGAAAAGACGATTGAAGAAAAAACTTAAACGGAAAGTATTTATTCATGGAATAGTCGATTCAGCATGGTTTCTCGATTATCCAGCGTATAGGCAGTCAAACTGTACTCATATTTACGAGTGTCCTCCAGAAAATGCTTTAAGAAAGGGAATGAAGTAGATTTTTAGATTGTGATTGTAATATATTTTTGACATTTATTTTCCTTCAGATTATGGAATCCTCGGATTCCAAGAAGGTGCAAAAAATTCCAAGGTCGCGGTAGAGAATGGAAATGTTTTATGGGCCCTGTCATATATAGACATTTGAAAAGTGGATTTTAATATATATATTTTTAATATTATAATGAATTTTATTTAGATCCAGTTTTCATTATACAAAGTTTATTTGATGACGCTCAACTACAAATGTCTAAAGTTCCGATTTTGGAAGGAGGATCTAACAAAAAGTTTTCATACATTCAACAATTAGGTGGTTTTGCAGCTCAGACTTTGAGGCAGGCTAAGTAAAAAATCGATTTCCTTTCATACTCGAATTGATATTTAAATTATTCTAGAGGAGTATTCGCTCATTCTTGTGTTGATCATGAAATTTTAACGAAAAGGTAATTCAATTTTTTTATTTCATTTAATAATTCGAAATGTTTTCAATTTCGTGTTTTTTCATGAATATTTACTCGATTTTGATTGGTGGAAATTAAAATTATACTTAAATGACTTTTCCATTGATATATTGAACATTTATTACCGCGAGAAACCTCACTGTGCGCAAGGTTTCCTGGAGCTCCTAATGTGAATATCAGGCACGAAATTTTCAAATTTAAGATTTGCTTCATGTAGTTAAAAACAATTTTAAATTATTGTAATTAAAAAATTGGAAAATATATAATATCTAACTGTTAAATTTGCATTAACTAATAATAAATTTTGCTTCATGTAGTTAAAAACAATTTTAAATTATTGTAATTAAAAAATTGGAAAATATATAATATCTAACTGTTAAATTTGCATTAACTAATAATAAATTTTCCTCGTAGATTTTAAATCCTTTAAATTGAAGGAAAAAAATATTTGTTTTATTTAATTTTTTATGTACATTATGATAAAAATCATTAATTTATTTTACGAAATTTATCAACTTAGTTGACACTTACCAGTTGAAAATTCCGCTACATTGTATGTTTAATTTGCGTTTTTTTAATGCAAATAAACAAATTTTAAATTTATACAAAAATAAGATTTTTTAAAGACATTTTTACTATCTAATTAAATATTGATTAAGTTAATTTTAAATTGTTTGTAAATTTTTCTCTGTTGTAAAATTTTCGACAAATTTAGTTGTGTTTAATGCTTTGGTTTGTAAAATTATATTTTGGTTATTAACTAATAAAAATATATTCAATAGTTTTAATACAATTTTAATTGCTATTCAAAAAGTTATTTGACTATCCCATAACCTGTCAGAAATCATTTGTCCTTAAGATGTTACGTGCCCACTCGAAGGTTACATTCAATTTAGCAAACTTTTTCTGATATTTTTTGATTGATTATTAAATACATTTTCTCTCGAATTTTGAAGTATTAGAATATTTAAGTCTTCTAAAGAGTGGGTGTGTAATTTTCTCATGGATATGTTATTCATAAATTTAAGGGGGTGGTTGTTTTTTAAAGTTAAATGTTTTTAAAATTTTTCCTTGGTAGGTGTACAATTATTCACTTGAAATGTTAGTCGATTATTCATTTAAATAATTATTTTAATATTTATTTATAATTAACTTTTTAAATTTCTTAACAGCAATTGGGCTTATGTTAGTGTCAACAATCAACGCCTTCATGAAACATTAAATTATTGGCAAGCATATTTGGAAGGTGAAAAGAAGAAGTAAATAAAAATTTTAAAGGCATTTTTAAATTGATGTTATCATTTTAGAATAAAGAAAAATGTCCAAAAAAATCCAAAACTTAATAAAACCGGCAAATCTCCGTGTAAAAGTAAATAATATTAATTTATTTATTTTGAATCTATTAAATATTTTAAATTAAAAAACCTTAAAAAAATGTTTTTACTATTTATTGTCTATTGAATTTTAATCACTATTTTATAATAAAGAGTAAAATATTCTTGATTACAAACTTTATAATAACTCGTCGGTTACGGAATTAGTTATATTCATTAGATATTAGTTATATTCAAAAAATAAGCAAGAAATTTACTAATACTAATTATTAATTGAAAATTTCCGACTGAAAAAGGCCCTGTATTTTATTTTATGTTGAAAACTTTCAACTAATAAACACTACGGAAACAGCTTGCATATTTATTTGAATAATGTTCCAAATTAGAATAATCATAATTGAAGGAATTTTAAAAATATTTTAAAAATTATTCATTCAAAATTGCAATAAATTATTTCTTTTAGACCTAAGGAAGCCCAAGTTTTCTGGAAATATTGATCAAAGTAAATACCAGTTGATTGACTCTTGCCACATTAGTCAAATTACGAGCTACAAAATACAGCTACCTCATAATCGAACTTTATCAAGATGTGCTGATGCCATTCCTTTGATTCCTTTATGCAATCCAACATGTTCACCACTTTCCCATCCGATATCCGGTCTCAGAATGTCCTTCATTGATCTGCTGGAATTGTATAACGTTCGCATAAACCTAATTGCAAAATCTTTGGGTGTTTCAATGGAAAAATTGCGAAAAATGAACACTCAACAACAAATAAGTTTACTTTATTGTAGCAGTCGATAAATTTTGTTTGGTTCATGAAACCTATTCTTATCTCAGACCTACCTCTAATAATTGATGATTTTTGATGGCACATCTCACTCAATTAAACCCATCGATCTAGCTCTAATTCAAGATTTTAGATGGTTTTTTATGTAATGCATTTACCAATATTTTTGTTATCTTTTCTGTTTTTAGTTGACTCTAGAATTGAATTTGCAAATAATTCTTTACTCATGATACTACCTCTTGATAGTATATTTCATATGGAATTCTTATTATTCTTATTCTTATTATTATTATTATTATTAATATTGTTTTTTCACATAAATCTAGCTTCAACTATTGATTTTTATTGGGAAAAAATCAATTTGTGATTTGTACAAATGAATCTATAAATATATTATCATGTTTATGAATTTATTGATTTATATTTGTTTTAATTCATTAAAAATTAATTTACTAAAATTAAAATCGAACTTTTTATTAATCAACTTTTATATAAATTTCCATATTTTAATTTTAATTTAAAAGTAAAACCAATATATTAATTTTATTAAATTTAGCTGTTTTCAATTGTTTGTGCATTCTGAAATAATGCAAAAATTATTAATTTTCAATAATGTGAATTAATAATTTTTAAGATTTTCTAAGATGAAAAATTTATTATTTCATTGTAAAACCTGGCAAAATTATTATTTAAAAAAATTAATGTAATTGAGATAATAACGAGAAAGTGCATGAGGATTTTGAAAATAAAAAATATATTTAAATAATTTAATTAAACAAGTTAATGTTGCAATTATTGTTTCGGAATTATCAATTTCCTTGAACAAAAAGAACTGAATTCGGCAATATTTTATTTCAGCTTTAAGTAAACAAATCAGTGAATCTAAAAAAAACATTCAATTAATACATTTTATAATGATTTTATAAGATCCATTTATAGGAAAATATAGGTACTTTATTGTATCAGTCAATATAATGCATCAAAAGAATATGCGTAATGTTGACTAAAAATGTAAATAAATGGACATTATATTTGTTAGAAAAATGTATCCCAAAACTTGAAGCCAATTTTAATAAAAATAATATATAATCATTAGTTATCAAATTATATCAAGCTTTCAGCAGCGTTGATAAAAATGTCAAAATAATTAAGAATAGAATTCCATTTTGGTTTTTAATATATCAAGTACTCTTTTTTCAGAACATCTTTGAAAGTTTAAAGATTTGAAAGGTTTTCAATCGTCAGCATTATGAATTCTCTCTGATTTCTAAAGACGTCAAGATATTTACCACACAAAAAATATTAAATATAAAAATTAAAATATTAAAAACCGCATTCCAAAAATTGATTCGTATTTTATCTTACAATACAATTTTTTAATTTTTATTTTCTCATTTTTTCTTTTGCACTCTTTTTTA
>CAUHTR010005260.1:0-29557 GCA_959609185.1 Schmidtea polychroa | reverse complement strand
TGCGAACAACTTTTTCCAAGATGAAGTATCTGAAATCTATATAGGAAAAATTTATCTGATGATCATTTATAATCATTGCTAATAATTGGTGTTTCCGATTTGAATCCCAACTTTGAAGAAACTCTCCAGGAAAAAACCCAGTTCCACCATTCCCATTAAAAATTGCATGAAATAATTTTATAATAATATAATTTAGACATGTTTGTTTAGTATGTTATATCTGTAATTTACTATAAAAATAAAATTCAATGCTGCTTTACTTGTAATAAGGTTTTTTAATTCACATATTACAATGCTTGGCCCCCGCTAATGAATTTAAATACCAAACTGGCCCTCGCAGCAAAATGTTTGAACGCCTCTGATATAACAGATACTACTAAAAGATTTACAAATGTTAGTAACCGGAGTTACGCATTATATTGTATAATTATAAACTACGTAAACTTTATTCCTCTTAACTAAATTGTACATTGTAAATTACTTATCGATTATTATATGATGTATAATATATAAAACTACCTAAAGTTTATTCTAAAAAAATTCCTCTTAACTAAGTAGTACATTGTAAATTACTTTATCGATTACTAAATTTGAAATTATCGATTTTTATTATCAGCTAACGTAGACCAGTAAAAATCCGTCTATTTATAGTAGCAAATACCCTACCTTAACAGTACCTACCCTCACACTCAGCTACGACCAAACGAATGTCGACATACCAACTTTACAGATCAGTCAATCACCATTGGCTACGAGATAGTTCCCCTATACTGTCATACGGTGCCATATAATCGAACTTAGCACTATTCATATGTACGTATTTTGCATCAGATCTCACCGAGTTGATCTCAGTACATAATTCGGCATAACACCGTTGATATTATTCCCTTCAAGTCATGGGATCAGATGTATTCCAAAAATCTATTTGCGTAAAACCAAGTGAACCAAGCATCAAACAGCCTGAGGGTTCGATACTACATTATAAAATTACTGTGCATTAATATGGTATTATCTTGTTCTGTCATGAAATAAAATAAGAATACAAATTATTTTTTACACAAAATCGAATGAATCAGAAATCCATCAAAATTCAATTCTGAAAGTTTAATACTGGCTTATATAGTCATCACATAGCATCGTTACATTATTTCGTCCAGGCGTGAAATCAAACAGAAAATAAACGATTCCTTTCAATGAACAGAGAATTAAACAGACTATCACCCTGAGAATTCGACGCTTCGTTATATTCCCAGATGAATATAGCTTTGAGACTTAAATGATGGGATGTCACTGTTTTGACCATTAGAAAATTCCAATAACTGAAATAAACGAATAAGAAATGAAATTTTTATTATCTTTGGATGACCAGTGGCGATAAAACCACCTACTACAGTTACCTACGGAGTTTCGGTGCCAAAATTTAATCTATCTTTGAATGCAAATATGTCCTAATATTATTCCAATATGACATAATGATTAGGTATGGCGCTAGATTAATAATAATAAAGGATTCAACTGACCGTATAAACGACGGCTACTTAAAGTTGAGACATATGAACTATCTCCTTAATTAATTTCCTTTAGTTAAATAGTAAAATTAAAAATATAAAAATTATTTCGTCTGTTTAATTTTCGTTAAATTAAATCTTAAAATTAAAATATAGAATTCAATTTTTGTTAATTTAATTTTTATTCAAGTCAAATTCTAGGGTCAAATTCTAGTGGTTAAGTTAAACGTCAAATTTACAAGGAAGGATGATTTAGTTGGTTTAACTTTAATTCGGGGAGGGAATTAAAATTTTATTTGTTAATATAACCCTGAATTGGCGGGCGAAGGCTTGTTATGAGATACTTCACATTTCTTTTGATACTATAGATTAGACTAGTACAGGACGAAGGAACAAGCAAGCCGGTTCCTCGCCGACCGAATGAACCCCGAAACGGTTCAGGTGGAGGCCAAAGATCAAATGAGTCCTCGACAGAAACGAGGAGCTCACTCGTTTACGATTGCGGTGGATCTGGTACCGCATCCATGACTGGACGTACAGAATGTAGTCCCGGTGGGAGACGAAAGGGGAGCCCTATGTCAACCATACGAAGCTGGCGTTGATGAGTGCCCTCAGCGATGTCAAGGCAGCCTTAGATCGGCTACAGAGATTAGAAAATAAACTCCGGCGGGCGAGTTAGAGGACCCCGATGGATTCGCCGGTTACAATGTACTCGAGAGGATGGCCGCCATCCGACGAGGTGTGAATCGTCCTAGAAGTTTGCAACGAGATGGGCTGGTAGCCGCAACGAAGGCTCCCAGTAGCGAGGACGTCCCCAGAAGAATCCTATCCATTATTCAGACGCATAATGATAAACGTACATCATAACGACTCTGTACCATTACTATCGGAGCAGAGATTTATTTTCCATTGACTACAACTACTTTATATGATTTGCTCGTCGTGTAGTTTGTTTACGTCGGTTGATAATGTGCTTATTCGGTTCATCTACAATTTACTTGACTTGGTTTTACATATTTGTGATATAGTTCGTTTATTTGTTTTGACAATAATTTTAATACTCGTTTTATTTGTCCACAATTTTGATTTGTTTGTAATATAATTTGTTCACTTGGGTTATAATTTTAATTCGTTTCATCGATTTATATTTCGAAATTGTATCATGCCTAAGTTTGATTGAATTTGGGAATAAACGGCACTCTAATACAAGGCCGTAGGTGAAGTCTACGTACACCTAACGAAAATTATAAGCGTGGTGCGATAATCAACTAAATTGTGAAGAGGGCGTGACATTAAATTATGTATTTGTTTTAGCGCTGAAATACTTGGGAAACATGCGCCAAATCGCGAACGGGTGCGCAACAGGTGAGATGGTGACCAGACCAAGTTATTGAAATTCAAAGGGGCGCTGCCGTGAATTGGAAGCACATGGTTTCCGCCTGCGATGCAAAAGCGTTTGAAGCTAATTCAACAGTTGCAGGCTTTCAGAGTGCTCAAACAATTGAAATTACGAGCACTCCGTCTGGGAGTTAGGGAATTCGAGGTGCAAGTAAATCGGCAAGAGATTGATAACGAGGTAATAACAAGAATCCGACCTCTTCCAGAGCTGATCAACGGGCCTAGCGTTCTACACCTCCTGCCCCACCTCGGAAAGGATAACGGTTAGTAAGGCAGCACGAGCCAGGCAACGACAGGGCAAATTAGCCCACGTGCCAATTACTCCCGACTTCCAGTAACTGCCCCAATGGAGTCAAATGATGTACAATAAACATTTGTTATCGTATGTATGATTAAAAATTAAATTTGTGTTATGGTTATGTTCAATCGTATATTTGCATGAACTCCTGATAAATTTAATCATTCGGCACTGCGATCTGAAAGTGATGGGACCGAGAAAATCGGACATAGGCCTTCTATCGACAGTCCGTGGACCCAAGTGAGTACTGGACAATTATGTTATGTCAAGCATGCTCACTTTGCGGGTCTCAAACCCTTGGTACAGTACCAACGTTGATTGTTTAACGGTTACACAAGCGGTCGAATGTATAATTGTATTCTGGGTTACGCTGGAAAACAGTACGACGAGGTAAAATGTTGATTACCTGTACCCACCATTAGCATCGGATTATAATTTTAAAATAGTTTCTATTAATGCTAGTGATATTTAGTATTGTTGTTACCTTTAATTTTGATATTATTATATCCGAGAATAGCATCTTGAAAAAGCGTATGAAACAAAGAACTATTGGTGTCGTAGCATCTGTATCATCGAAAACTTTTTTATGTTTATCTACAACCTGATCTTAACAGTTACCAATGTATTTTTCAATCTAAATATTCAAGTTTAAGACCATTAATAAAAATTCCACATCATTGCTACTATCTATAAAAAATTCATTGGAAGACTTCTTCGAATGATTAATATTTATAGACGCTTTAGGCGGATGGTCACTCAAATATACACAATTCAGATTTACTGTCCATCATTTTCAAATATAGTTCCATGTCATCTCATTCGTTTGTTTATATGCGATGACCAGTGTCTTATGTTTTGGAGCAGATGTTGGAGGTGATACTGTTTCTTCGTCTTATGAAACATTCCCGCAACATTAGGTAAAACCTTCCTGAGTTCCGATAAAACTGGCTTTCAGAGATGTAATATCTTTCCATCGAACTTGACTTATAATATCAGGTTTCAATTCAAATTTAAAAAAGATCTTTTTAAGATCAATAACTAAAAAATATGCGAACAATTTTGAATAAGATAAAATTGTAACTGATCAATGTTCTGTTATATATAATTAATCCTTAAAAGTAAATGTTATGCTGATCAAAAGGAAAGGTTACTTTTATTTTGATACGGTGTTTCATGTCACTTCTTTCATATATCTAGGTTTTGGTATCTTAAATGTATCGTTTCACATTTGATAAATGTTTTTTAAAATCCAAATCTTTTGTTATATTCCAAATTTCGAACAATACATGAAATGATAAATAATAACATAATAATAAATAATATATAGAAAATGGTAATCAGGTATAATATGACGTCTTTACTTATATCATATTCATCGATTTCATTATTGATTACAATATTTTTATATATTGAAGTCGGTTCCTTCTTTCTATGCAATTTTGGCTTACTATAAAACGGAAAGGGATTATACACAATATGGTAAAATCCAACAGAGCAACTTTCCATTACCATTCAAATAGATTGGGTTTTGAAAATCAATTATAATTTTTTGGCTTGATTGTTGGATGAATTAATAAACAACTATTGCTAGTTAAAAAATTCACATTTTCTTGATTTTTTGCTGATATCCATCTCGGGTTTTTGATACCCCATGCCATTGACATAGTATTGTTTATCCTTACCTATCTTTTTAGTTTTTAACCGTTTTTGAATTCTAAATACTTTTGGTGTATCAATAACTTGGAATTCTTGTATTGGAAAATTTAATGAATGGAGATGCACTAATTTTACTAATACTAACATGATCGCCGATTATATACTCAAAAACTGTAAATGAATAGATTGTTTTGATGAAATATCTACAGGTCTAAAGCCTTTGAAACCTTGATTTGATTGATGATTATAACCATATATAATTTGAGGCAAAATATTTATCCATCCTTGATGCACGTGTTGGGCTAGAACTGATTCTAGATCCAAAAAACTCTAATTTGTGACTAAGGTGCGTTGGTACATGCACGAAAACAGCAATAAGTTCAGTTAAATACAAATTTACATCAAATAAACATATTAATTAGGAGGAAAAACACAAAAAAAATATAAAACCAGAAATTAAATAAAATAATACAAATGCAGAAGTAGTGCAAGAATCTAACTCAAAAATAGCAAAAAAACACAGAAATACAAAAAACAGACTCGAATAGCGTAGAAGATGGTAAAACAGTAAAAAATTCTAGAAAATCCCAGAACATTTCATAAGAAATGGCGATAAGCATCCTAAAAGCCACATAGAGCAATAAAAAGTTATCAAAAATAAATAAATTAGTCATAAAATAAAAATTCTAAAAAGGAATTAGGAAAACATCATTAAAATAAAAATTTAATTAAAATTAATATAGAATGTTCTGGAACCGTCATTAATTTAGCAAAAAAATATTAAAAAATAAAAAAATTTAAAAATAAAAACAAAAATTATGGCACTAAAATTGCCATTAAAATATCAAAATTAGAAAATAGAAAATTTTAGAATAAAAAGAATTCGAATTTGTTTTAATGCATCAATACATACACGTGTACTTGCACACACAAAAATAGGTATATATACCGACGATTTTAGTCACATAACACTCTTTATGCCAAATTTTATTTTGTTCGAATATTCTATTTGAAGAAAACCTAAAGGAATCATTAGTAAGCCTGTTTGATTTCATACATGTATTTTAATAATACCTTTCTTTTAATTATAATTTATGTTAACTCCTAATTTTTATTTGTTTTTTCGTGGATGTAAGAGTGTTCAGAGACACATGGATTGTCTGCGTCTCTGATCAGTCATTCATTCAACTCGATTAAGAATTTACAACCACATGCAGGCACGCATTATTATTATTATATTTTTTTTGTGTTCGGGTCATTCGGAGGTCGCGCCACTTCATGGTCCTGCCATGAAGTTAGTTCGATAAGATCCCTCCGTCTGACTCTACCTATTTATATAGGTCAGCCGTAAAGGGTTGACTTACCACACAACAGTAGTTTTGTCGTAGTGGTCACAGTGGGGCCGCGAAAGCAAATACTCTTCCCGACTTCAAATGCATAACACAATTAAAATCGACATTACAAATCACTATACGTATTATTAGGACACATTAGGACAATATCGGAGTAGATCTCAGACCTACTTAATTACAATTTCACAAGCTACACTCATTTAGATGGTTAACTTCCTAGGAGTACTTCTACCGATACGGCTGTCGAAATTAGTCGTGTTGGGGTTAGAGCAAAACAAAATAAATTTCACAGGGTACCAGAAGCAGAACAAAATTGGTAAATCAATATAAATACAAAATTAATTAAAATTTAATAAAAATTAAAAATCATAATTGAACGGGGGTATCGGGTATGGTTGAATGCAAATTGTTAGACGAGTTAGAAAGCATAATAAAATGTAATAGGGTGACCATAGAAAAGTTAATAAGGAAAAACAAATTAATTTAAAATTAATTAATCTGTAATGGAAAGCCCGGCCAATGGAAAGCCCGAGCCAATGGAAAGCCCGAGCCAATGGAAAGCCCGAGCCCATGGGAAACCCGAGCACTGAAGAAAACCCGATGCGCAGTGAGACCCGAGACACCAGATAAGGGAATAATAATAGTATATCCATATAGTACACTTCAATTTGCTTGTTAAAACCTTTCGTGTGGTGGGTTACAGGTGGTCGACCATTTGCTCTTCCGTGCTGTTACCAGCGTAACCCAAAATACAACGTTGTTTTCCGCTTGATACCCGTTGAGTAATCAACGTTGGTACTGTACCAAGGGGTTGAGTACTCGCAAAAAGTGAGCGCACCAAGGGCACTATAATTGTCGAGTACTCTATGGGTAATATACTATATATGAATAATATACTATATGGATAATATATAAACAAATTATAAAATCTATAAATTTTTAAAATTTTTAAATTATAAATAACAATTTTAAACAATTATTTTTAAAAATAATTTTCAACAATCAATTATTTTAAACTTTTAAAATTATTTAGAAATATTATTTTCATTATTTTTTAATTATTTAACATAACTATTATTAATATACATCAACATACATAAACTTAATTAAAACATTCAACACACACGTATTCACTGCATTCTGCACATTGAATTTAGGATTAAAAGTTCTTATCAATAATGCTTCACATATCACACGCTCAAAACAATTATCAAAATTTTTTGATAAGATTTTAAAATTCGACATTCCTAATTCTCTCATCCATACTTTAGTATGATCCTTAATATGATAATAATTCATTCATATTTGCATATACCCAAACAAAGTCATCATACGGAAGATTTTGGCTAAGAGCCCAATCATTCAAATTATTAATATCTATGTACAATAATTCTGTATCTTCAGAATTTGCGATATATTGTTTGTTAAAAGATGTTAACCCACCAGGTATGCCTCTCTCATAGAAATTAAACATTAATCTCTTTAATTCTAACCACTTCACCCGCCATCCTCTCCCCAAATATGTAAAATATTTCTATTCTATTGTTTAATTTAGTGAGACTTTTAAGCAGAAAATTATCCGAACCACCTTCTGCACTGTTGAAGAAAAAATTGTTTCTGATTTCACCATCTTTATCAAATTGAATGAGCATAGAGAGTTGTATCTTCACAGACCCCATATTCTCAATTTCGTTTCTTAATTTCTCAATAATTTTATTTGTAAGGAAATTTGAATCAAATTTTGATTATTTATATTAAATCTTATACTTTTTCGAATACCCCTAAAATCTATCTGAATTTCGGTTCATTGTCAAAATCTACTGAACCGCCTATCTGATTATTTAATATATTATTTGTATGTATAGTATCATCACTTATAAACTTTTTTTTCGATTTTAATAATTTTAGAAGGAAAACAAGAAATAATTTTTCCAGGTCTTTTAGATTTATAAATCATAAATTTATTTACATGAATATTATTATTATTATTATTATTATTATTATTATTATTATTATTATTATTATTATTATTATTATTATTATTATTATTATTATTATTATTATTATTAAAGTGATGATTTCTTGGTAGCAGCATTTATTCTATTATTATTATTTTTATTTCGATATATAGTTTTGTTATTTGATTTCTTATTTGTTTGTATTATTTTTGTATTATTTTTCTTATATATTTTATTAAACAATTTCTTCTTATTTGAGGTAAATTGATTTAAATGGGCATATTATCGCTTATAAAAATCTATGTAATTTATATCGTGGATCGTCTCGCATTTGGGGCTTGTGAAAAATTGATACCATAGAATCATTGTCCATAGTAAAGTTCTATAATTGTATGGCAACCTCATAAATATTATATAAAATAATAAAAAATTAACATTTTTCATCGGAATATGAACATTATTCCATAATTGACATTAATTCTGGGGAATCATCTGCTATTATTGCATCAGCCCCAATAGTTGAGCTGTAATTTGAGGCTGAATCAATTTTGTATGTTTCATTTACATGTTCTAAAATATATTTAAAAACATAAATAAAATTAAAACAAATACCATTTTCGAAAATGTCAGAAATATCCAGGAAATCTTTATTTTCGGTTACCTCAAACCAGTCTCCGATAAAAATATCTAAAAAAATATTAATAAATTGAAATTAAAATAATAATAAAATTTACCATTTCTTAGAGATTCAATTGAATTGCCCTGAAATTGTTTAGAATTATCTTGGCAGGTTTTGAAATAGAATATATATTAATAAATTAAAATTTACTATTTGCATCAAAAACTATCGATTTTTGAATATTATTTGTTGACGTTAATAAAATAAAATAAAATAAAAAAAATTTTATACATAAAATCTTTTATACATCAACCATAATAAACAGTGTTGACCACATGTTTGAGTCAATGGATTTTGAAACATTGTTTTATTATATTCAAGAGGTTTACACACTGTTTGCAGTTTTGATACCAGTAAAGTAAAATAATAAAAACCTATATAATCAAATTCATGTATCCTGTCAGATTTTACATAAACTCTAATCCAATACCCTTAAAATATCTTGAAGTAAATCATATTTCATTATATAATATCCTAAAACTCAATATTTAAGAAACATTAGTTCTATTAAAAAATCTAACATCCTTATATCTATCTTGAAATAGATTATATTTTCACTATATAATATTATAAAACTCAGTATTTAGGTAACCTTACTTCTATTTGAAAATCTAACCCTCTTAAAATGTCTCGGAATAAACCATATTTTTGTTATATACTTTTGTTTGGGTTAGAGCAAAAACAAAATAAATTTCACAGGGTACCAGAAAGCAGAACAAAAATTGGTAAAATCAATATAAGTACAAAATTAATTAAAATTTAATGAAAATTAAAAATCAATATTGAACGGGGGTATCGGGTATGGTTGAATGCCAAATTGTTAGACGAGGTTAGAAAGCATAATAAAAATGTAATAGGATGATCATAGAAAAAGTTAATAAGGAAAAACAAATTAATTAAAATTAATTAATCTGTAATGGAAAGCCCGAGCACTGAAGAAAACCCGATGCGCAGTGAGACCCGAGACAGCAGATAAGGTAATAATAATTCGATTTATAATTGCAGGGTAAATAAATTAAAATAATTGTTAAACCTTTCAAAATTTACTTAGGGTGCCCGGGGAAACAATTAATTTCATTTTGCTAGATAATTGGCCTCTTAGACACAGTATAAAAAGAGAGCTT
Organism: Schmidtea polychroa; assembly: GCA_959609185.1. NCBI lineage: Eukaryota > Metazoa > Platyhelminthes > Tricladida > Dugesiidae > Schmidtea > Schmidtea polychroa. The sequence continues at coordinate 19,584 of CAUHTR010005260.1, read as the reverse complement.
AGAAATGAGCAAGCCGCCATTTGGTCGAAGAGAAAAGGAAAAAGCTAAACAGAAAATCCAGCAAGGACAAGTCAAAAGAGGAAATTTGTGAATTATAAAGAAGCTAGACTCGTACAAGAAAAGGTAATTGCCCCTTGGGTTTCTTACCTTAACGAGATAAATTTGAATTGAGAGAAAGGTGCAAATAGTGACAAATTGTAATTGTGATAAAAATCAAATAAAGTTATTCTGTGTTGAGTTTTCATTGATTTGGTAAAATAAGAACACGAGGAGTCAGAGAAAGGACCGACTTACAAATAAAAACTCAACACTATCATAACGATTCATAATTGGAAAACTTTATTTCCAAATGAAAACCCAATACTCTTAAAATTCCTTCGTATAAAATATATTTTCATTATAGATCAGAGGTGTCCAAACTATGGCCCGCGGGCCAAACCCGGCCCGCCAAGGATTTTGAAAATTTTCGTAAAATATAAATGTAGTGTGGCGCGTCGGTATTAGATCTCGCGCAGATGAAGAGCGCATTCAGTTAGAATATGCACGGTATCACGCTCGAAAAAGTACAGTCTGGTATTCAAGTTTTTTCGGTAGTCGGTGATGCGACTCGGCCGCTCGACTACATGAATGATTTTGTACTCTGACTGTACGTAGGCGGCGCGGAGCGGCAGACTGCACTCAACTGCAGTGCCTGCAAAGCTACGAGATTGTACACGACAAACCAAAAATTCATCGGCCACGGACCTTATTTACATTCTTTACGGTTGATATATTGTAAATTGGTATGTTTAGATTTATTTATAAGATAACGCCAATCAAACATTCTTTTCACGATTAATTTCGACAGTTTTCCTGTCATCATCAGGTGGGATATAATAACTCATTAAATTAAGGATTTTAAACAAATTTGTTTAAAATACCTAATTTAATGAGTTATTATATCCCACCTGATGATGACACGAAAACTGTCGAAATTAATCGTGAAAAGAATATTTGATTGGCGTTATCTTATAATTAAATCATTGCCATGTATGTTTAACTGTTTAGATTTATATTTAATATATTATAAATTAATTATTATGTTAATATTACTTTTTGAAGTTGAACATGGAAACAAAAAGAAGAAAAGTAGATGACGAGTGCCGCGTTTTTAATGAAGATTGGGGATTCAAATATTTCTTTGTGCAATCGCAGTCAAAGAATGGCAAAGCTATATGTGTAATTTGCAATGACACTGTTGCAGTAATGAAGGAATACAATTTACGTCGACATTATGAAACAAAACATGCTTCAGCTTACTCACAATTTAAGGACAAGCAGCGTACGTTTCAAATGGAAATAATTGATCTTCAAGCTAGCGATCAAATCAAGAACAAATACAAGGAAGGAAACTTGATCGATTTTTACAAATTTTTGGACGCAAAAGAGTTTCCAAATTTAAAGCAATTGGCTGGTAAATTTATTTCTATGTATGGCACTACCTATGTGTGCGAACAAACTTTTTCCAAGATGAAGTATCTGAAATCTAAATATAGGACAAATTTATCTGATGATCATTTGTAATCATTGCTAATAATTGGTGTTTCCGATTTGAATCCCAACTTCGAAGAAACTCTCCAGGAAAAAACCCAGTTCCACCATTCCCATTAAAAATTGCATGAAATAATTTTATAATAATATAATTTAGACATGTTTGTTTAGTATTGTTATATCTGTAATTTACTATAAAAAATAAAATTCAATGCTGCTTTACTTGTAATAAGGTTTTTTAATTCACATATTTACAATGCTTGGCCCCCGCTAATGAATTTAAATACCAAACTGGCCCTCGCAGCAAAATGTTTGAACGCCTCTGATATAACAGATACTAGTAAAAGATTTACAAATGTTAGTAACCGGAGTTACTCATTATATGATGTATAATATATAAAACTACCTAAACTTTATTCCTCTTAACTAAATTGTACATTGTAAATTACTTTATCGATTATTATATGATGTATAATATATAAAACTACATAAAGTTTATTCTAAAAAAGTCCTCTTAACTAAGTACATTGTAAATTACTTTATCGATTACTAAATTTGAAATTATCGATTTTTATTGTAAGCTAACGTAGACCAGTAAAAATCCGTCTATTTATAGTAGCAAATACCCTACCTTAATAGTACCTACCCTCACACTCAGCTACGACCAAACGAATGTCGACATACCAACTTTACAGATCAGTCAATCACCATTGGCTACGAGATAGTTCCCCTATACTGTCATACGGTGCCATATAATCGAACTTAGCACTATTCATATGTACGTAATCTGCATCAGATCTCACCGAGTTGATCTCAGTACATAATTCGGCATAACACCGTTGATATTATTCCCTTCAAGTCATGGGATCAAATGTATTCCAAAAATCTATTTGCGTAAAACAAACAGCCTGAGGGTTCGATACTACATTATAAAATTACCGTGCATTAATATCGTATTATCTTGTTCTGTCATGAAATAAAATAAGAATACAAATTATTTTTTACACAAAATCGAATGAATCAGAAATCCATCAAAATTCAATTCTGAAAGTTTAATACTGGCTTATATAGTCATCACACTAGCATCGTTACATTATTTCGTCCAGGCGTGAAATCAAACAGAAAATAAACGATTCATTTCAATGAACAGAGAATTAAACAGACTATCACCCTGAGAATTCGACGCTTCGTTATATCCCAGATGAATATAGCTTTGAGACTTAAATGATGGGAATGTCACTGTTGACCATTAGAAAATTCCAATGACTGAAAATAAACGAATAAGAAAATGAAATTTTTATTATCTTTGGATGACCAGTGTCGATAAAACCACCTACTACAGTTACCTACAGGAGGGTTCGGTGCCAAAAATTTAATCTATCTTTGAATGCAAATATGTCCTAATATTATTCCAATATAACATAATGATTAGGTATGGCGCTAGATTAATAATAAATAAAAGGATTCAACTGAGCCGTATAAACGACGGCTACTTAAAGTTGGAACATATGAACTATCTCCTTAATTAATTTCCTTTAAGTTAAATAGTAAAATTAAAATATAAAAATTATTTCGTAATTTAATTTCGTTAAATTAAATCTTAAAATTAAAATATAGAATCAATTTTTGTTAATTTAATTTTTATTCAAGTCAAATTCTAGGGTCAAATTCTAGTGGTTAAGTTAAACGTCAAATTTACAAGGAAGGATGATTTAGTTGGTTTAACTTTAATTCGGGGAGGGAATTAAAATTTTATTTTGTTAATATAAACCCTGAATTGGCGGGCGAAGGCTTGTTATGAGATACATTCACATTTCTTTTGATACTATAGATATGACTAGTACAGGACGAAGGAACAAGCAAGCCGGTTCCTCGCCGACCGAATGAACCCCCGAAACGGTTCAGGTGGAGGCCAAAGATCAAATGAGTCTCGACAGAAACGAGGAGCTCACTCGTTTACGATTGCGGTGGATCTGGTACCGCATCCATGACTGGACGTACCAGAATGTAGTACTGGTGGAGACGAAGGGGGAGCCCTATGTCAACCACGCGAAGCTGGCGTTGATGAGTGCCTTCAGCGATGTCAAGGCAGCCTTAGATCGGCTGCAAAGATTAGAAAATGAAACTCCGGCCGGCGAGTTAGAGAACCTCGATGGATCCGCCAGGTTACAATGTTACCTCGAGAGGACGGCCGCCATCCGACGAGGTGTGGATCGTCCTAGAAGTTTTCAACGAGATGCGCGGGTAGCCGCAACGAAGGCTCTCAAGAAGGAGGACGTCTCCGGAAGAATCTTATCCAATAATCAGACGCATAATGATAAACGGTACATCATAACGACTCTGGTACTATTACTATGAGAGCTGGGATTTATTCTCATTGACTACAACTTACTTTATATGATTTGCTCGTCGTGTAGTTTGTTTACGTCGGTTCGATAATGTGCTTATTCGGTTCATCTACAATTTACTTGACTTGATTTTACAAGTTTGTGATATAGTTCGTTTATTTGTTTTGACAATAATTTTAATTCTCGTTTTATTCGTCCACAATTTTGATTTGTTTGTAATATAATTTGTTCACTTGGGTTATAATTTTAATTCGTTCCATCGATTTATATTTCGAAATTGTATCATGTCTAAAGTTGATTGAATTTGGGAATAAGCGGCGCTCTAATACAAGGCCGTAGGGTGAAGTCTACGTACAACCTAACGAAAATTATAAGGGCGTGGTGCGATTAATCAACTAAATTGTGAAGAGGGCGTGACATTAAATTATGTATTTGTTTTAGCTGCTGAAATACTTGGGAAACATGCGCCAAGATCGCGAACTGGTGCAGCAACAGGTGAAGATGTACCAGACCAAGTTATTGAAATTCAAAGGGCGCTGCCGTGAATTGGAAAGCACATGGTTTCCGCCTGCAGAAATGCAAAAGCGTTTGAAGCTGATTCAACTAGTTGCAGCTTCAGAGTGCTCAAGAACAATTGAATTACGAGCACTCCGTCTGGGAATTAGGGAATTCGAGGTGCAAGTAAATCGGCAAGATATTGATAACGATGTAATAACTAGAATCCGACCTCTTCCAGAGCTGATCAACGGGCCTAGCGTTTCTACACCTCCTGCCCACCTCGGAAAGGATACGTTTAGGTAAGGCAGCACGAGCCAGGCAACGACAGGCCAAATTAGCCCACGTGCCAATTACTCCCGGACTTCCAGTAACTGCCCCAATGGAGTCAAATGATGTACAATAAACATTTGTTATCGTATGTATGATTAAAAATTAAATTTGTGTTTATGGTTATGTTAAATCGTATATTTGCATGAACTCTGATAAAATTTAATCATTCGGCAACACGATCTGAAAGTGATGGGACCGAGAAAATCGGAGCATAGGCCTTCTATCGACAGTCCGTGGACCCAAGTGAGTACTGGACAATTATGTTATGTCAAGCATGCTCACTTTTGCCGGTTCTCAAACCCTTGGTACAGTACCAACGTTGATTGTTTAACGGTTACCAAGCGGTCGAATGTATAATTGTATTCTGGGTTACGCTGGAAACAGTACGACGAGGTAAAATGTTGATTACCTGTAACCCACCATTAGCATCGGTATTATAATTTAAAATAGTTTCTATTAATGCCTAGTGAATATTTATTGTTGTTACCTTTAATTTTGATATTATTATATCCGAGAATAGCATCTTGAAAAAGCGTATGAAACAAAAGACTATTAGGTGTCGTAGCATCTGTATCATCGAAAACATTTTTATGTTTATCTACAACCTTGATCTTAACAGTTACCAATGTATTGTTCAAATCTAAATATTCAGTTTAAGAACCATTAATAAAAAATTCCACATCATTGCTACTATCTATAAAAAAATTCATTGGAAAGACTTCTTCGAATGATTAATATTTAATAGACGCTTTAGCGGATGGTCACTCAAATATACACAATTCAGATTTACTGCCAATCATTTTCAAATATAGTTCCATGTCATCTCATTCGTTTGTTTATATGCGATGACCAGTGTCTTATGTTTTGGAGCAGATGTTGGAGGTGATACTGTTTCTTCGTCTTATGAAACATTCCCGCAACATTAGGTAAAACCTTCCTGAGTTCCGATAAAACTGGCTTTCAGAGATGTAATATCTTTCCATCGAACTTGACATTATTAATATCAGGTTTCAATTCAAATTTAAAAAAGATCTTTTTAAGATCAATATACTAAAAAATATGCGAACAATTTTGAATAAGATAAAATTGTAACTGATCAATGTCTGTTATATATAATTAATCCTTAAAAGTAAATGTATATGGCTGATCAAAAGGAAAGGTTACTTTTATTTTGATAAGGTGTTTCATGTCACCTTCTTTCATATATCTAGGTTTTGGTATCTTAAATGTATCGTGTTCACATTTGATAATGTTTTTTAAAATCCAAATCTTTTTGTTATATTCCAAATTTCGAACAATACATGAAATGATAAATAATAACATAATAATAAATAATATATAGAAAATGGTAATCAAGGTATAATATGACGTCTTTACTTATATCATATTCATCGATTTCATTATTGATTACAATATTTTTATATATTGAAGTCGGTTCCTTCTTTTCTATGCAATTTTGGCTTTACTATAAAACGGAAAGGGATTATACACAAATGTAAAATCCAACAGAGCAACTTTCCAATTACCATTCAAATAGATTGGGTTTTGAAAATCAATTATGAATTTTTTGGCTTGATTGTTTGGATGAATTAATAAACAACTATTGCTAGTTAAAAAAATTCACTTTTCTTGATTTTTTGCTGATATCCATCTCGGGTTTTGATACCCATGCCATTTGACATAGTATTGTTTATCCTTACCTATCTTTTTAGTTTTTAACCGTTTTTGAATTCTAAATACTTTTGGTGTATCAATAACTTGGAATTCTTGTATTGAAAATTTTAATGAATGGAGATGCACTAATTTTACTAATACTAACATGATCGCCGATTATATACTCAAAAACTGTAAATGAATAGATTGTTTTGATGAAATATCTACAGGTCTAAAGCCTTTGAAACCTTGATTTGATTGATGATTATAACCATATATAATTTGAGGCAAAATATTTATCCATCCTTGATGCACGTGTTGGGCTAGAACTGATTTCTAGATCCAAAAAAACTCTAATTTGTGACTAAGGTGCGTTGGTACATAGCACGAAAACAGCAATAAGTTCAGTTAAATACAAATTTACATCAAATAAACAATATTAATTAGGAGGAAAAACAACAAAAAAAATATAAACACAGAAATTAAATAAAATAATACAAATGCAAGAAGTAGTGCAAGAATCTAACTCAAAAATAGCAAAAAAACACAGAAATACAAAAAACAGACTCGAATAGCGTAGAAGATGGTAAAACAGTAAAAAATTCTAGAAAATCCCAGAACATTTCATAAGAATGGCGATAAGCATCCTAAAAGCCACATAGAGCAATAAAAGTTATCAAAAATAAATAAATTAGTCATAAAAATAAAAATTCTTAAAAAGGAATTAGGAAAAACATCATTAAAATAAAAATTAAATTAAAATTAATATAGAATGTTCTGGAACCGTCATTAAATTTAGCAAAAAATAATTAAAAAATAAAAATTTAAAAATAAAAACAAAAATTATGGCACTAAAATTGCCATTAAAAATATCAAAATTAGAAAATAGAAAATTTTAGAATAAAAAGAATTCGAATTTGTTTTAATGCATCAATACATACACGTGTACTTGCACACACAAAAATAGGTATATATACCGACGAATTTTAGTCACATAAACACTCTTTATGCCAAATTTTATTTTGTTCGAATATTCTATTTGAAGAAAACCTTAAAGGAATCATTAGTAAGCCTGTTTGATTTCATACATGTATTTTAATAATAACCTTTCTTTTAATTATAATTTATGTTAACTCCTAATTGTTTATTGTTTTCGTTGGATGTAAGAGTGTTCAGAGACACATGGATTGTCTGCGTCTCTGATCAGTCATTCATTCAACTCGATTAAGAATTTACAACCACATGCAGGCACGCATTATTATTATTATATTTTTTTTGTGTTCGGGTCATTCGGAGGTCGCGCCACTTCATGGTCCTGCCATGAAGTTAAGTCGATAAGATCCCTCCGTCTGACTCTACCTATTTATTATAGGTCAGCCGTAAAGGGTTGACTTACCACACAACAGTAAGTTTTGTCGTAGTGGTCACAGTGGGGCCGCGAAAGCAAATACTCTTCCCGACTTCAATGCATAACACAATTAAAATCGACATTAAAAATCACTATACGTATTATTAGGACAACATTAGGACAATAATCGGAGTAGATCTCAGACCTAACTTAATTACAATTTCACAAGCTACACTCAATTTAGATGGTTAAACTTCCTAGGAGTAACTTCTACCGATACGGCTGTCGAAATTAGTCGTGTTGGGGTTAGAGCAAAAACAAAATAAATTTCACAGGGTACCAGAAAGCAGAACAAAAATTGGTAAAATCAATATAAATACAAAATTAATTAAAATTTAATAAAAATTAAAAATCAATATTGAACGGGGGTATCGGGTATGGTTGAATGCCAAATTGTTAGACGAGGTTAGAAAGCATAATAAAAATGTAATAGGGTGACCATAGAAAAAGTTAATAAGGAAAAACAAATTAATTAAAATTAATTAATCTGTAATGGAAAGCCCGAGCCAATGGAAAGCCCGAGCCAATGGAAAGCCCGAGCCAATGGAAAGCCCGAGCCCATGGGAAACCCGAGCACTGAAGAAAACCCGATGCGCAGTGAGACCCGAGACACCAGATAAGGGAATAATAATTCGAATTATAATTGCAGGGTAAATAAATTAAAATAATTGTCGAACCGTTCAAAATTTACTTAGGGTGCCCGGGGAAACAATTAATTTCATTTTGTTAGATAATTGGCCTCTTAAACACAGTATAAAAGGAGAGCTTAGAAATGAGCAAGCCGCCATTTGGTCGAAGAGAAAAAGGAAAAAGCGAAACAGAAAATCCAGCAAGGACAAGTCAAAAGAGGAAAGTTGTGAATTATAACGAAGCTAGATCGTAGAAGAAAAGGTAATCACCCCTTGGGTTTCTTACCTTAGCGAACCAAATTTAAATTGAGAGAAAGGTGCAAATCGTGACAAATTGTAATTGTGATAAAAAGCGAATAAAGTTATTCTGTGTTGAGTTTTCATTGATTTGGTACAATTAGGACACGAGGAGTCAGAGAAAGGACCGACTTACAAATAAAAACTCAACAGTTGTATGAATAACTTTTCTCATAAGCAAGTAATCAAAGAACTTTCAGTTAATGTAATGAGACAACATAGTCGACATACGTATCGGTAGAGCTTACTTATCGAGTAAGATTATCAAAAAATTTGAAGATTCAAAAGTGTGGATTCTTGACAATTTAATGAATAAATTGAAATCTGATTATAACCAGTCCCTTAAAATTACTGACGGAGGCATGTACTTTACTTATAAAGTAAAAATTATGAAGTCAAATTACGAGTGGTGTTTCGACCAGTCAGAGGGGGATTACCTCTGACTGGCTGTTGATTATGCTGTTGGTTGAATATTCTCGCGTCTGTGTGCCGAATTATGGTAAATGGGTGTGCGCACACAGACGCGAGCAATGGAAATTCGATTGATTTTTGTAAGTAGGTAATTTCTTATAATGGTTAATTTTATCGATCGAATTTTTGTAGAAATTATTGAATTTGTGAATTTTGTTGTGATTTCTGGAATTTTGGTTTTGTTGTTTAAACTGCGAGATTTGGAACGTTTTTTAAATTGAATTCTGGAACTTTGTTTTGAAACCGGAGGTTGGAAATAATTAAATAAATCCAGATTGGGACTATTTCGTCAAATCCGCAGATGACTATTATGCTGAAAATTGTGATACAATGACATTGCGAATATGGGATACCGCAGATCAAGAAAGATTTGGAACTATAACCTCGTCTTATTCCAGAGGAGCTCATGGAATTATTGTTGTGGTTGATGTTACCCATCAAGATTCGTTTAACAATGTTAAAAATTGGCTTAATGAAATCGATAGATATGCAAAAGGAGAAGTTCCCGATAAAATGATTGAGACGAGTTCAGCTACGAGATTGTTTAATATTACTGAAAGTACTGGAGGTGTTATGATTGGTATGATCCCTGATTGTCGATCTCAAGTTTATCGTGCACAAATGGAAGCAGCTCGATTAAAATCTGACATTGGACATAAAATGACTTGTGATATGATATGTTCTTCTATTGCGGATATTAATCATTCAATTTCGTTCAATTTCATTCAATTTCGTCCAAGGATAGCATTATCTCATGACATTGAAATGGACAAAATGTTATTATTCAAAACTGATCGACGTGGCCCAGTAGAGGCGAATAATAAAATTGTGATAATTGTTCTTGGACTTATTCAAGCGGTATTACCCATATGTATATAAATGATGAATTACTCATAAATTATACATTATATTTAGCATCCTCTAAAAAATATAAATCATAAGTTCAAATATAACTCATTCCTAAAACATAACTGGTGAATTATAAAGTATAACGTTGATGATCAACAATAAATTCAAAAATATAAATTGCAAATTGTAAAATCTATCTTATCTATAACATAAATGGTAACCTGTGAAGTGTAATTTTTCCGGGTCGACAAACTCAAGGGGAAGTGCCGGGAATTCGAGGTCACTTGGTTCAGTCCCGCAGATATGAAGAAAAGACTGCACAAATTCTCCAACTACAGGCCCAAGCCACACAGGACCAGATGGAGATCCGCGCATTACAATTACAAGTGCGCGCTAGAAACCAAATGAAACGAGCAAACCGTACACAAAGCCGCAAGGAGAAAAATCCGGCCGCTGACCGTAGAACTGGCAGTGATATACCCCCCGGCTGCGGTAAACAAACCCAAACGAAAGCGGTTAGGACGTAATAACCGCGAGAAACTAAAGAAAGCCAGGTTGGCCGAACAGAAACGTCAAGATAAACCAACACCGACGCAAACGTCTGCGATATGACTAACTAGCTATACAAATGATTCTTTTTAAATTTTATTAAATTGGTATATATTTTCAAATTTTATTAAATTGGTATATGAGGTATTCTGTTTTATAATTGTTTGGTGACTGAAAATTTGCGTGTGGAGGCTTGGGAAAATAATTTCGGTAAGGGACCTGAGTAAATCAGACACATACCTTCTAACGGTAGTCCGTGGACCCATAGAGTACTCGACAATTATAGTGCCCTTGGTGCGCTCACTTTTTGCGAGTACTCAACCCCTTGGTACAGTACCAACGTTGATTACTCAACGGGTATCAAGCGGAAAACAACGTTGTATTTTGGGTTACGCTGGTAACAGCACGGAAGAGCAAATGGTCGACCACCTGTAACCCACCACACGAAAGGTTTTAACAAGCAAATTGAAGTGTTCCAAAACAACTCGATGAAGCCCTGACGGATATGTTTGAGCCTAAAGTAATAATTTGAAATCGAGCTTAAAGAGTCACACACCTGAGGCTTCATCACAACATCTACGAAGGACTCGGGCCAGAATCAACTTTTTTTCAGTCATTCCAGTCACAGTATCAGTAACCGTCACTCTTCAAGAAGCCCACAGTGAAATACGCTCGGGAAAGAACGAAAAAAGCCGCATCAAGCAACTAAAAAAACTCGAATAATGGGGCAAAAGCAAAAGTCCATCAATTGCATGGACCCTCAGTAATAACAATTTAACTTTGATAACAATATTATCCTAGCTATTTATTTACTGTTTTTATGATTTAATTTTTTTAGACCGTTGATTACAAGATATATGTTGAAGTTAGAATTCTGTTATAAGGCATTGCCAAACTAGGAGAAGATGAGTAAATAATTTATAAGTATGGCAAACAACAGTTATGTCACGGTCCTAGACGTTGGGCAAAAGCAAGAAAAAATATAAAAAATTGTTTAATTTAAGAAAACTAAGAGAAAATACGAAAAATTCAAATCAAGAAAATAAAGATAACAAGAAAATACGAGAAACAAATAAACGAAATTAAAATAAATTAGAAGAGAAATAAAATAAAAGAAAAACTTAAATATAAAAAGAAGAAACTGAGAATATATTAATTATTAAGCAAAAAAACAAAAAATATCAAAATAGACAATTATCGATTAAAACAAAAAAATTGAGAAAATCTAAATAGACTAGATTCTAGAATAATGATAATAAAATATAATAATTTTTATTATAGATTTTAATTAAAAATTACCTAAATTCTAAATTTGCTCACATTATATGAAATACTTAGGTTCTATTTATTTGGCCTAGATCAGTGTTTCTCTACTTTTTTAGGCCACCGGCCACTTTTAGTAAATTTTTTTTTCACCGCCACCCCCCTCTAACTTTTTCGTAAATTTATTATAAATAAAAAACTTTTTTCATTTATATATATATATATATATATATATATATATATATATATATATATATATATATATATATATATATATATTCTATTAAAATTAATGTGAAGGATGGTGCCACAGCTAAAACAAAATAATAAAATATTATATTTAAATTATATTGAAAAAATTGAGCCAGAAAGATTTAGTTGTCACACCATTGCATATAATTAAATATAATAATTCTAATACATACAGGTAATATAATATTAAATATATTTGTTTATTTTGACTGTGCGTTTACAGTAGAGAGAAGTGTGCTCCATGACTCATCGTTTTTTGTCATTTTTTTGCACTACCCCCCCCCCCCCGATGACTCAGCGCAAAACAAAGACATATGACTCATCGATGACTCATCCATAGCAACAGCGGTAACTGGGTCAAGGTTATATGACTCACCCATAGCAACTGGGTCAAGGTCACATGACTCATCCATAGCAACCGCGGTAACTAGGTCAAGGTCATTCTACTTTTAGTAACAATGTCACGTGACGTCATCGGTGACTCATCAAGGTCATTCTATTTTTAGTAACTAGGTCATGTGACGGCATCGATGACTCGTCAAGGTCATTCTATTTTAGTAACAAGGTCATATGACTCATCATTTTTGGAACAAAGCCAACTGACTCATTATTAAAGTATGTATGACTCATCATTTTTTTAAACAAAGACATATTTAATATTTAAATAAATACATTTAAACAAATATTTAAATAAATACATTTAAACAAATATTTAAATAAATACATTTAAACAAAAATTTAAATAAATACATTTAAACAAATATTTAAATAAATACATTTAAACAAATATTTAAACAAAGACATTTAATCAAATATTTAAATACATTTAAACAAAGACATATAGACAAAGACTCATCGATGACTCATAGTTTAGATAGGGGGTTTCTTTTTTTGCATACACCCCCCCCCCTTGTATGACTCATCGATGACTTTTTTGAACAAAGACCAATCATTTATTTTTAAAAGAAAGACTCATCACACGACTCTAATTTTTAGAAGACTTCTTTTTTGGTAAACCAAAATTTATTGTATGTCGCTACAGAATAATAATAATAATAATAATAATAATAATAATAATAATAATATTAATAATAATAATAATAATAATAATAATAATAATAATAATAATAATAATAATAATAATAATAATAATAATAAAAACATACCCATTTCTTCATAAAAAAGTTTGTTTTCATAAAATTTATTTCATAAATCATATAATTTGTTTTCATAAAAACTGGTTTCATAAAAAAAAAATAAAAATTAATCATAAAAAAATTTCATTATAAAAAAATTTAAATCATAAAAAAATAATAATTACCTTATTTGAAAAGATGTACAAAGTATCGATAACATCTAACCAATCAGAATTGGATATTATCGATGCTTTGTTCTCTGAATATGACTCATCGATGAGTCATTGTTACTAACTGAGTAATTTCTACTCACATAAAGACATGCAATACAAGTGCAATACAAGTGCATGAAATGTCTTTATGTAAGTAATAATAATAATAATAATAATAATAATAATAATAATAATAATAATAATAATAATAATAATAATAATAATAATAATAATAATAATAATAATAATAATAATAATAATAATAATAATAATACTAATAATAATAATACTTAGAAAAATAGTAATCAACAAAATATATTTAAATTACAAATTTACAATTTTACATTGTCATTTTTACAAATGTCTGTTGCATTGATTGTTTCTTACAATCTTGGCTTCATTGACAACTATTAATAATAAAAAATAATAATTATAATAATGATTATTATTATTACCGAAATGATCAGTAATCTTCTCCGTCAAAATTGTCGTCATCATCATATATAAAAGTGTCCCCTATCCGATAATGCCCATATGCCAAACTCTTGTTTTTCGATTTCCAATACCGCTTGTCATCTCTATTTGTCAGCGCCTTCTTAATGTTTTTTATGCTGTACAATTGATGATTTTTGGATGCAATGCGGAATTGTGGCACAGAGTAAACCTTATTGTTAAAATAACAATCACGATAGGAATTGTGATCTAAGCCAGTATCTTTCAACGTGACAGATTTTGCTTTAAGAGTTTCTTTATCACCTAATAAGCTGTAACACTTGGGACGAAGAAACACCCACTCCTTATATCTCAATCCTTTATTCTCGTCTTTGAATTTTCCAATGACGGAATCTAGTGCTCTACTATATAAAGGATGTTGTGGGTTATAATTAGATGTGTCAAGCAAGGAGTCACGAATCATGGCAGGTAAGAGAATGTCAAGACTACAATTTTTAATTTCCAAAAAGAAAGAGTCTGTATCACTAGCTACTATATTAATTTCACAGTTAAACTCATCGCGATATTTTTGCAATTCATTATACTGCAACTGATACATTCTCAGTTTAGAAAGATCAAGTACAGTTTGCCCGATGTAGCTGGGCCTATCTAAACATACAGACTCTTTCATAAGCAAAACCGAAATCAAATCATCGTCTATCCTAGTAGATTTCTTAAATGCCGGTTTTGAGGCATATGTGATAAGTTTTTGTGCGGAATTGCACAGTCGTAAGTTAATACGTTTTTTCAAGTTCTCAACAGTTTTTCCATACAAACTGTTATTGAGCAACTTGTAATAGTCTTTATCGAGCGGTGTTATGGATGCGGCTCGTAGTTGTGTGTTGGTATCTATGTATTTCTTGAAGACAGTGCTTTGTGTATACCTAATAGCCCTATGTACCTTGGTAACAACAACACCTAACTGAAGAAAGATTTGGAGAAGTCGCCAATGTAAAACATAGTGTGTTTTCGGATCGTGTGTAAGTAGCAACTTCTCCACTTTAGAAAAAGGTGGGCACATCTTACCAGGAGCTACCGGAAAATCATCTAGTTTGTCATGGATAGATTTCGGTATTTTTAAATCTACTTCTATAGTATAGCCATAATCAAGTTGATTTAAATCTTCCGTTGTGCACTCAATTAATAATCTCTCTAAAGCAATGTCATCAGTCACCCATTCAAAACCACCGTCGGGAAGCTTTTGTGATAAAGCCCATCCATACAGGTTGTTGATGTCAATATACAACAACTCTGTATTTTCATCACTACTAACAAAATGTTTATTCACAAACGTTATCCCACCTCTAATCCCACCTTCAAAGAAATTATACATTTCCATGTCGGTGAGAAGCTCAATCGGTTTATCAAGACTTAACAAAGCAGAACTCCAAGAAAGACTGGGGATACCTAGGAAATTCAAAGGCTCAAGCCTATTATGAGCAATACTCTTAGCTCGGAATTGCTGAAAAAAGTCAGCCAACAGAAATACATCTAATTTCAAATAGACCATCATATAATCCAAAAGGGAATTACATGATGTCTCTTGCCAGATTAGTTTTGCTTTATTGTATTCATCATCGGATACATCACTCCATTTAGGGGGCAATTCTAATGTAGAAATTAATACATCAAGGGAAGTTGCTACATCATAAGGGAAAATCCCTTTACTCTTAATAATAGACCCTCTAAACTCAGATTCTGTCAAAGGTAATGTGTTAAGGGTTGAGACAGCATTTTTCAAAGACGAATTTACAAACTGACAAGAATCTATAAATTTCACAGTCAGGGAATCAATATGCACAAAAAGAGATAAAAATTTTTCACTTGTCACCGGTATACAAGAAATATGCCAGGACTTATATTTAGCCAAGCCAAATTTGAGGATATGATGGAGATCATACCCTCTCAAATTATGAAAGACTACAGGTAGTGTGTGGTATATTTTCCTGGAAAGATTACAAGTGTTGCAAGCAGCACCAAGGAATTGACCGGTAAAGTGATCATGATCCCTGACTGGTTTAACTAATAATTTTTTACACAAATGACAGTTTGTGCTGTTATTAAAATTAATTTGGTCATTTTCTGTGAATATCATTTTCTTATTTTTATTTTTATAATAATAGGGAATTACAATCTTTTTAGCGATATCATTAATTTCTTTTAAAAATTCGTCTATACAAGAAAGGCCTATGAATGATTTATAAAATTTTGCGCCTGTATTATTATTTATACATAAAAGTCCAGCCGAAATGGGTAAATGTTTCTGATAATATTTAGAATCTTTAGGAAGGATTGCCTCAAAATCGGCATAAATAACAAAAGGAGGAGTAATTATTTTACTATAGTCTGTGAATTCTAATAATGGATCTTTTGGTAGTGTGTACATTGTGGTTCCTAATTGGTTTCGTTCACAAAGACCTTGATGTTTAATAAAACTATCTTCAAATCTGAATCCATTCAGACATCTAGGACACCACTTACAGTAAATACGAACAGAACTTATTGATGAATTTCGGCAATTAAGAAAGATGTTTAAATCAGATATAGCGACGTAATGGTAGGTTTTCCGATTCTGTAATAATAACAAATTTAGACAAGTACCTCCTACTATTTTACTGCGATAAATTATATCTATAAAAGGATGTTTCATGATGGGACCCGAAATTAACCCAGTTTCGTCATAACTTAAAACATTAATTGAATAACCTGGGTTTTGTCGTTCAAATTTTGAGATATTTGATAATTTCATTGGCATATCTGCCGGGTTATATATCAGATCTGAAAGGTTATAAGAACTAGGCAGATGACGCAATTCATCAGGAGTACTATCATATTTTATAAGAGCCAAAACCGAGTAAAGGAAACAAAATTCGTCATCATTATTTACATTTATTATACATTTTTTCCTGATTAATGTTTTCGGGGTTTCAATATATTTACGACCACTCAACCTACTAATCTTTGAATATTTTGTCACAATAAAACTAATGTATTCTATTTTGTTAATGGTCCAATTACTTCCCTTTTCATTTATTTTACTAATTTTTTCATTTAAAAGAGAGATGCCATCATCAATAAATGTGTCGCTCCATACACGAGCAGAGTTTGAGATTATGAAAGACTGAAATTCATCATTTTTCTCAAACTCTACTTTAATACAAAATTGAATTTTTACTGATTTCATTTTATTTACAATTTCTAACAATTTTTCTATGAGAACGTCAGGAACAGAAAGAATTTTACAATTCAAGGAAGATATATCCAACTTAACTATTACATGGGAACTATTCAGGTCGGAAACTACGTCGACTATACCACTACCTACTTGGGGTACAACATCACTATTTTCAAATTCACTATTTTCAAATTCACTATTTTCAAATTCACTATTTATAACTTCACTATTTATAACTTCACTATTTACAACTTCACTATTTACAACTTCATTACTTACAACATCATCGTCGACTTCACTAATGACTATTATTTCTTTCATCTTTTTGTGGGAATTTCTGTGGGAATTTCTAAATGTCTTTTATTACCTATTATTCCTATTAATCTATTGACTGTTTCCATTAATTGTCGATTTTGTATCAACATGGCATTAATCATACTTTTGTTGGTGGTCCTATTATTGATTTTTGTTGATGTTTCCATTAATTGTCGATTTTGTAAGTTTTCGGTGTTCCTATTATTAGTTGATGATATATATTTTTGATACGCAATTTTGAAAACTGATTTTTTAGAAGGCATATATTGGGTTAAATGATTACGATGTTTATCATAAAATTCGGTATATGTCGATGTTTCAAGAGTTTGGCATGTAGGACATAACAAGTATGTTACACTTTTATATTCATGACCATAATATTTTTCCATAATATCGTCACAGTCATGATGTGTAGCACTGTTACAAAAGGTTGGATATTTATAACCTATAAAATAAGTAAAATAGTATTATTATCAAAATTATTATTATTATTATTATCAAAATTATTATTATTTATTATTACTATATAATCTGAGTTTATACGACAAAATATTCTGTCCCTCCCTTGCTCATAAGTGTATTATATTTAAATTTATTTTAATTAAATAAAAACATATTCATTTTCTTTATATAAATTAATTTCATTATTTGTTTCATAACAAAATTGACTTCATACATTTTCTTTATAACAAAATTGACTTCATATTAATTTAAAAAATCATAATAATTTAAAGTAAATTAATTAAAAATCATAATAATTTAAAGCATATTAATTTTAAAATTTTAAAAACCTACATTTAGGTTTCTTGCACGCGAGATTGTGTACAGCATTATTTACTAAAAAAATCATAATAATAATAATAATAATTTAAAAATTAAATTTACCATAATTTCCGGAAACATTATTTTCAATTCCATTACTTGCTGAAAAATTATAAGTTCCCGAAACATTATTTTCATTAATGTAGACTAAAATATAAATAAAATAAAAACATATTAAAAAAAAAATTACCCATACGATTTCTTCGAATCATTTCCTTGATTTCATTTGAAATATTTTGCATTTTGAATAAATGAAAAAGAATTACAAAAACATAGATTATATATGTAACGTTTATCCAATCAAAATGCAGATAGGATAGAAAAAATTAACGCACACATATTCACTCACATAGTAACAAATAATGTCTTTGTTACTCACATAAAGACATGCAATACAAGTGCATGAAATTTGTTGATATGAATAATAAAATTAATTAATAATTATAATTATAATAATAATAATAATAATAATAATAATAATAATAATAATAATAATAATAATAATAATAATAATAATAATAATAATAAACTTGTGACATTTAATACATTTATTAAACAAAATTATACATTGATAACAACCATGCAAGGCAATGTTGGCCACAAGTAATTGAAAATGGATTTTGATACCGAGTTCGATTATATACAATAGGTTTACCAATAGTTTGCAATTTACTAATTAATAAATTTGGGTAATAATATCCAAAGGGATCGAATGCATATACTCGGTTTGGTTTCACATATACAGCAATCAATGTTCACCTCCTAAACTAGATGTATGAGTATTGACGATTATGGCTTGATTATTTCTCAATATGGAATTTTATCCAGTGGATAAACTCCAAGAAATTCGTTTCCCAATAATTGAATACAATTCGAGACACCTGAATAGAACTAATCAATAAGTTAAATTATAAAATAAAAATCTTACTCCATAAAAAACTTTAATCTTTTAAATTTCTTCATTTATACTAGTACAGTTCGATTTGCAGTAATTTGGATTTCATTTTCAAAAACCCCCATAGATTATTACATGGACTGGTTCAGTAGTTGCTTTACCGAACTTAATATCCAATCTCAAATTGCCACTTTGAGGTAATTGACTTTGATTTAAATCAAAATCTGGAGCCAGAACAAATGTGAAAAATGGATAGAATGTTTTTGAATTCTTCCAGACTTATACCACAATTAAGATTTTTATCCAAATATCCTAAATTTCTGACAAGACTTTGCATATATGAAGTACAATAATTATCATTATCAAAATCTTGAGTATAAGTTTCTCGATAATCAGTATTTTTCGATAATGAAAGAGAAGTTTACACTAAAGTGTTTGAATTTTGATGAAGATGTAATCA
>CAUHTR010005259.1:0-29567 GCA_959609185.1 Schmidtea polychroa | reverse complement strand
TTGAAGCTACACATTCATCATTGATGACTATCACTTCTTGTTGTGTAATGGGTGCTTGTTGTGTAATAGGTGCGTGTTGTGTAAATGATGTTGAAGCTACACATTCATCTTTGCTGATGACTATCACTTCAGGTCGCGATAATTTATTCGGAATGTAATTTTTAATTAAGCAGCAGGTCTTTTAATAGAATCTTTTCTTTTAATAATATTTATAGCATCTTTTTTAATATATTTATAGCATCTTTTTTAATAATAATATCATCTTTTTTAATAAAATCTCTTTTTTCTTTTATAATATTTTTTTTAATATTTTTAAATCTTTTTTAATATCTTTTTTTATATCTTTTTTTATATCTTTTTAATAATATTTTTTGGTAAATTTTTTTGTAATTTTTTTTTATTTTTATTTATTTTTTTAAATAAAACATTTTTTGAGATCGAAAATTGCCCTAAGTGATTATGATGTTTATTATAAAATTCCTTATATTTTATTTTTTCGCTCGTTACACATTTGGGGCATATAAAAAAGTTGACCGAATTAAACGTTTTTCGATAATATTTTTTCATTGTGCGATTACATTTATCGCTATGTCCAATTGAGGACTGACAATAATTTGGATATAGTTTACCTGTTAAATAATAAAATTAAAGTTTTATTCTTTTTATAATTGTTATTAATTGTTACATCTATAAGGATTTATCATCATCTGTTATTTAATTCAAATGAACTATATAACAAATGATGATCAATCCCTATAGAAAATAGGTTAATATATTCGAGAGAATATTAAAGAGATTTTAGTAGATAGGTCAGATTATTATATGAATATGTAAAATATTAGACGAGTCAGATTATTATTATTATTATTATTATTATTATTATTATTATTATTATTATTATTATTATTATTATTATTATTATTATTATATTAAAGAGAAGTAGCTGCATGCCCACTGCAGACTACTATGTAGCTACATGCTTACTGTAGACTACATTAGAAGGGTCAGATTATTTATATTTATATTATTATTATTATTATTATTATTATTATTATTATTATTATTATTATTATATTAAAGAGAAGTAGCTGCATGCCCACTGCAGACTACTATGTAGCTACATGCTTACTGTAGACTACATTAGAAGGGTCAGATTATTTATATTTATATTATTATTATTATTATTATTATTATTATTATTATTATTATATTAAAGAGAAGTAGCTGCATGCCCACTGCAGACTACTATGTAGCTACATGCTTACTGTAGACTACATTAGAAGGGTCAGATTATTTATATTTATATTATTATTATTATTATTATTATTATTATTATTATTATTATTATTATATTAAAGAGAAGTAGCTGCATGCCCACTGCAGACTACTATGTAGCTACATGCTCACTGTAGACTACATTAGAAGGGTCAGATTATTTATATTTAAATTTATATTATTATTATTATTATTATTATTATTATTATTATATTAAAGAGAAGTAGCTGCATGCCTACTGCAGACTACTATGTAACTACATGCTTACTGTAGACTACATTATTATTATTAATATTATTATTAATATTATTATTAATATTATTATTATTATTATTATTATTATTAATATTATTATTTTAACTATTGTAGATGCACATTGCAAACTACAAGGATTTATTTTAAAACTATAATTTTGTAATCACTTTTTTAAATACTTTGATTATATTTCAAAAAACATAGTATTTTCTTCATAATTTGGGCATAAATCATTTTGTTCATAAATTTTCGTCATTATTTCATAATAAAAAAAAAATCATTTTCATCATAATTTTCCTCGTAAATCATTTTCATCATAATTTTGGTCATAATTTTGGTCATAATTTTGGTCATAAATCATCATAAATTGGGCATAAATCATTTTCTTCATAATTTGAGCATAAATCATCATAAATTGGGCATAAATCATTTTCTTCATAATTTGAGCATAAATCATCATAATTTGGGCATAAATCATTTTCTTCATAATTTGGGCATAAATCATTTTCTTCATAATTTGAGCATAATTTGGGCATAAATTCATTTTCTTCATAAGGTTCATCAAAAATTTAATAAATTTTCATCAAAAATTAAAGAAATTTTAATCAAAATATTTAAAAAAAGTGATTACAAAATTTTAATATCAAAATTTTAATATCAAAAATATATATATAAAAATAAATAAATCTTACATTGTGATTCAATGTCTGAATCATCCCCCGAAGAGTCATGAGGAATTCGGTCCACCACATCAGAAGACTCATTTGAAACCATATCAGAAGACTCATTTGAAGACTCATCAATATCCACATTTAAAAAACGGGCATTTGAAACATTAAACGCTAAAAAAAAAAAATAAAATTTTTAAAAATAAAATACTAAAATAAAATAAATTTACTTGTTTCTTTGAAAACATCTGGGGCATCACTTTGGGCAATAAAAATAACATCTTCATTTTCATCTTCATATTGATTAACATTTTCATTTTCATCTTCATATTGATTAACATTTTCATTTTCATCTTCATATTGATTAACATTTTCTATAATGCAAATTAATTTAATAAAAATTAAAATAAATTTACTTGTTTCTTTCAAAACGGTGGCGTCACTTTGCCCGATAAAAATAACGTCATCATTTTCATCTTCATATTCATTAACATTTTGCCCAATAAAAATAACATTTTCATCTTCATATTGATTAACATTTTCTATAATGCAAATTAATTTAATAAAAATTAAAATAAATTTACTTGTTTCTTTCAAAACGGTGGCATCACTTTGCCCAATAAAAATAACGTCATCATTTTCATCTTCATATTGATTAACATTTTCTATAATGCAAATTAATTTAATAAAAATTAAAATATTAATTTTACCAAATATATTTTCCACATTTAAAAGGGTCTCGTTTTCTGTGACTTCGTACCAGTCGAAAGGATCTAAATGAAATTGAATAAAAATAGATTAAAAATATTAATAATAAATTTACCGTTGGTCAAAAGACCTCTCAATACTCGATTATTGGTGTTTTCCATCTAGGTTTTTATTTTTTCGAATTGAATTTCAAAATTTCAAAATAATTGTGACAAATTTTAGATTTGTCAATGTTTATAAAGAGAATGAATATTTTCCTGTCCCAGCCAATGAGAATAGAGACACACACACATATACAATGAATATTTTACTCTCTCAACCAATCACATGCATGCATGTATGTAATGTTAATCACTCAAAATTACATGTGACTGCCTTTGTTAGTCATGCCTTTGTTAACTTGCACTGTGCATGCTTCAGGCAAAGGCAGTCTTTATGTTTCAAATAATAATATTTATTGGAATAATAATAAAATTAATTAAAAATAATAATATTTTTCACAATAATAATAATATTAATAATATTAATAATATTAATAATAATAATAATAATAATATTAATAATAATATTAATAATAATAATAATATTAATAATAATAATAATAATAATAATAATAATAATAATAATAATAATAACACAACAACAAAGGAAAGGATACATTTATTAAACATCAAATTTTATTAAACATTTTTCTTTAAACATCAAATTTTTTGTACAATAACCAAGCTAAACAATGTTGACCACATGTTTGGGTCAAGGGATTTTGAAACATAGTTTTATTATACACAATAGGTTTCCCCATTGTTTGTAGTTTTGATATCAACAAAGCTGGGTAATAAAAACCCATAGGATCGAACACGAATATATTACCAGGTTTCACATATATAGCTATCCAATGTTCTCCACCAAGATGAGACGATTGAGTATTGACGATTATTGCTTGATTATTGCTCAAATATGGAATTTTATCAAGAGGAAAAACTCCAACAAATTCATTTCCCAATATCTGTTTTCCGATTTTATTGACCTGAACAGAACTACTTAAATAAATCCAGAGTATAAAAAACAACTTACTCCATGATAACTTTTTATGTTTCTGTAAACATTTATACCAATACTGTTCTATTTGCAGTAATTTGAACTTCATTTTCAATACTCCATATATTATAACATGTACTGGTTCAGTAATAGCTTTTGCAAACTTTATATCCAGTCGTAAATTTCCATTTTGAGGTAATTGACTTTGATTTAAATCAAAATCAGGGGCTAAAACAAATGTAAAAAATGGGTATTTGCTTTTAAAATCTTCAAGAGTTATTCCGCAATTCAAATTTTTATCTAAATAACCCAGATTTCTAACAATACTCTGCATATATGTCGCGCAGTAATTGTCATTCTCGAAATCTTGAATATATGTTTCTCTATAATCTGTATTTTTCGACAAAGTCAATGATGTAACACCAAAGTTTTTGAAAATTGAGCTGGACGCAGTATATGATCCATTATATTGTGCTTCACTTTGAAATGTTATCAGAATAAAATTAGGCATTCTTCTGTCACCAAATATTTGTTCTTTATAGAATGATGAAGCACCTTTAGCAATAGCAAATTGTACAATTTCCTTTGTTTTTAATGGATAAATTGCATGTTTTGAATTAAGACCCAATTGATGACCTGCTAATACTGAGGGGTCTACTCGAACTCTTCTCACCAATAATTTTGCATCAACTAATTGACATATTGGTGTAGTAGTTGCACTAGTAAGAGATAATGCAGAATCAGACCTTTTCAGTCTAATATGTACATTAACTCCCGGTAGTAAATATTTCGGTTGATCCATAAAATCAAGTTGTAATGATGAGCACATGGTGAAAACCTTTGAGCCTTTTACCCACTTTTTTCTTTCATCATCTGCTGCTGCATAACCATAGGAGTAAGACATGTATTTTTAGTATCGGAATTGTAATTTAAAATAGTTTCTATTAATGCCTTGTGAATGAATGTATTATTTCCGCCCTCAATCTTAATATTATTAAATCCCAACACTGCATCTTTAAAAAGTGTATGAAACAGGAAATTGTTCGGTATTACATCTGCATTGGCATCCAAAACTTTTCTATCTTTATCTACAACCTTAATCTGAACAGTCAATAAAGTATCATTCAAATCTAAATATTCGGTTTGAGAACCATTAATATAAAACTCGATATCATTTCTACTATCGGTAATTGAATTCATAGGAAAAACTTCCTCAAATGCCCCAAATTCTATTACAGCCTGGGGCGACGGTCTATCAAATATACATAATTCGGATTTACCACAAATCATTTTGCAAATATAGTTCCATGTCCTTTCATTCGTTTGTTTATACGTGATATTCCATGTCTTTTACGTTTTGGAGCTGGAGCTGGAGCTGGAGGTTTTTCTTTTTGAAACATACCTGCAACCCCGGGTAAAACTTTCCCTAATTCTGCTAAAGCATTTGTTTTTAGAGATGGTAATATTTTCTGTTCATTCATAATAACATCTTTTGCAGTTTTCATACCAAAACTACCAATACGTTTAAGAATAGGCAGGGCAAATCTACCAATTGTTCTCAACCATCCTGATCCGTACTGTTTACCAATAAAATATGGTAATTCACCACCAGATTGGCTACCACTATACATACTAATAATATCAGAATTAGCCATTTATTTTACGAAAATGTAATGTCAAATGAGTTTTTGAACCTTTTGGAAATTCGATTAATTGACCAGAATCATCTCTTATATTTATTTCTATATTGTTTATACAAGATGTTGAAACAGGTAGATACATGGGATTTTCTACATTGATTTGTACAACTTCATCTTGATCATGTTTTTCAATCCATATAGATTTCATTAAAGGTACACTAGAATCGCCAACAATAACTGGTTCCACGATATTACTGTAAATGAACATTTGCTGATGATGTTTAAGGATTTTCGGTTTGTTTGTTCCTTCACAAACAAGTTCATTTTGTGTACATACTGGTTTAGTCAATCCTAATGTTTTTGTCAAATTTGAGTCAAATTTAACTTGACTAAGATTAGAATTTATACTAAATCTAAATACTTTATCTTTTTGAAGCTCAAAAACTGTTAAAATATCGCTACAATTGTCACCTAAATAAGTTTGTAATTGTTCGAGGTCTGTAATATATAAATTATCTTTAAAAGTATATGTATGCTCTGTTATTTCAATGTATGACAGCTTAAATTTGAATTCCACTAAATTATTAGATTTTGGAAGTGTAGAGAGATTTATTTTGACTGTATCATTAAATACATTACGTAAATCAGTAAATCCAAGACGTTTAGCATCAGCCACTGTAGAAAATATAATTTCGAATGGCTTATTCAAGCAATTCATGTATAAATATTGACCATCATCATAAATTATAGGTTTCCTCGATTTCGATGAACTTGTCAAGTTATAACTATCTTTATCAATAAGAACACTAATATATTCCGTTACTGCTACTTTCTTATTATATTCAATAACGGATTTGCTATAGATTGGGAATAAATTGTATACAAATGTAAAATCCAACAGAGCAACTTCCAGTCATTATCCAAATAGATGGGGTTTTGGAGTTCGATGATGAATTTGCTTGCTTGATTGTCTGGATGAATTAATGGACAACTATTGCTCGGCAAAATAGTATAAAAATTCACTTTACTAGGTCTTTTGCGGATATCCATGACGGGTTTTGATAACCATGCCATTTGACATAGTATTGTTTATCCTTACCGACCTTTTTAGTTTTCAATATTTTTTGAATTCTAAATACTTTTGGGGGAGGAATGACTTGTAATTCCTGCTCATAAAATTTCCCCTGTACAATATTATTATCATTGTCTTTGATGACATACATTACAGGATTCTGTTTAGTATTTATTTTTGAAATTACAAAGACTTCATCACTCCAATTTGTATCAAAATTTTTAATAAATGGTGATGCACTAATTTTACTAATTCTAACATGGTCACCGACTTTATATTTAGGTTTTGCAATTTTTACAGATTTCTTAGAAGTCAATGATGTTTTTGATGTAATATCAACCGGTCTCAATCCATTCAGTCCTCGATGTGATGAATGATTATAACTTGTTATTATTTTCGGTAAAGCATTTACCCATTTTTTATTACCTTGATGCACGAACAATTTCTTTAATCGATCTCTCAATGTTCGATTAAATCGTTCAACATGGGCAGCTTTGTATTGAGAATGTACCGAGTAGTGATTTATTTTCAGTTTATCGAGGATTTGCTTAACTTTACTATTGTAGAATTCTTTACCTAAAAATAATAATAATAATAATAATAATAATAATAATAATAATAATAATAATAATAATAATAATAATAATAATAATAATAATAATAATAATAATAATAATAATAATAATAATAATAATAATAATAATAATAATAATAATAATAATAATAATAATAATAATAATAATAATAATAATAATAATAATAATAATAATAATAATAATAATAATAATAATAATAATAATAATAATAATAATAATAATAATACCTAAATCTGTTTGCAAGTTATTAGGATGTCCATCTTTAAATAAAATATTAATTGCCTTGGACATTTCTTCTGCAGATTTTGCCTTGACTGGTACTGCTCGTGCAAACCTGCTGTATACATTAATACATGTTAAAATATATTTATTCCCATTGTTAATTTTCGAATAAGGTATCATCTCCATCAAATCCATTTGCCATAAATCGTCAATACCAAATGTTTTATACGCTCTTGTTGGAAATCTTTTCCGCATTGGTTTGTTCAAACTGTACGCAAGCTGATCTGATAACCACTTCTGGGTTTCTTTTTTCGAATTCGGAACTCTTTTGTTTAATTTTGCCACTCCACCGAAACCGGCTTCGTCTTCTGGGTTCGTCCAAATCTTCTCCATTACAACAAGAAGATTTAAAATTAAATTTAATGTCGGGCAATGAAGGATTAGCACCCATTGTTTATGATTGATTTCCTACAACTCCACCTAATAATGATAATGCCAGAGGTATTAATGCACCAATAAATCCACCTTGTTGTTTATATATAATTTTTCTCATTTGCTTACGATTTTTATTATTTACTAAAGATAACAATGGTTTCCTATGTTTGCTCAATAAATGCTTTTTTGATTTACTGATTTTAATTTTGCCTTTGACTACTTTAAGTATAATATTGAGTAAATCATCGACAACAAAATTTGGGAATGATTGCAATATATTCATTCTTTTCATACTCGGGGCCTTTAACAATGCATTAAAAAAGGGAAAACTGCGATGATTTTTAACTACTTTTTTAACGGTTTTACGGGTTTTACGGGTTTTACGTTTAGGTTTAGGATTTTTCGAAATAAGATTCATTGCAGAGAAATTTTCAGTTACAAGTTTTTTAGATGGTGTATAACTAGTTGTTGGCGGAACTTTTGGAACTTTAATAGTCTTTCTAATACTATTTCTTAATTTCTTAATATTTTTCACCCTTGCTTTTAGAAACATTATTATTCATAATGGTTTTCAACTTTGTTTATAAACCATGGCACCTTTTGGGTTGAAAATATCTGTTTTTACTCGTAAATCATCGGGACATTGTTGTGTGAAATCAAGAAATATATATCCATGAGGTATTTTTGTAGCATCTTGAAATGCACTGATAAGAAAATTACGATTATTTGGGTATGCTTGACGTGCAAGAAAATCAATCACTGTTGCATCTCTAGGATTCTTGAAAATAACTAAATATTGTACATTTAAATTACGTGTTCGATGTGCCCCACCTTGATGAAATAGATTTTGTGTTATGAAAATAACTGTTACACCGACATGTCTGCTGATCTTTGTAAATAAATTATTAAAATCTTTTTCTTTATTAGCTTCTTGATACAAATCATCGATAATAATGACATCACCTTTCTTTAATCGGCTGGACCAGTTTTTATCGAATCCCTTTACTATTTTCATGTTTTTTAATTTACAGAAACTTGATTGAGTTAATCCATGTTCTTCATCAGCACCCCTATGCCAATAAATCCTGTTGAATTTTGATTTGAATAAATTTGATTTTAGTAATTTACAAACAAATAATGTTTTTCCACTACCACTCGGACCAACGATTTGGTATACGGCATCATTTCTTAATTCCATTTCAAAATTTTATATATGTATATTTGTTTATATTCGATGATTTAATGAACTCATGCTCAATTTGTATATAAAGACTAATTTTCATAAATGATTTAATAATGTTAGCAAATATAAATTATCGAGGAAATTTTGATGTATCGAATATGAGGTTCCCACCAGGGAAACCCCAGCAAATTATCGATAGAAGCGGGAAATATCCGATAATATTTTTCAAGACTGGTAAATGCCGAATCATGGGATGTAAGAAACCTTTGGATATTAATAAATTACAATATCGAATAAATAATATTATAATCCAATCAATTACCGTTACTATGGATATGGGACATAGTATCAATCTATATAAAATGTCGAAAAAATGTGATTGTATGTTTGAACCGGAATTGTTTCCGGCACTAAGACTAATAAAATATAACCCTATATGTGTCAACGTGTTTGCTAGTGGAAAGGTTGTCATGTTGGGGTTGAGAAATTTGGAGTATAGAGAATTTGTTGACAATGTTCGAAATGAGATAATTTCATTGGTCGATTTTTAATTGGTTAATTTCTAATTGGTTATTGATTGATTTAAACAAACGGTTTTTTGTTTAGAATTCATTTTTTCACTATGTACAAAATACCAAGCTCTGCAACCCTGATGAAGGATATTGACGATTCCGGTAAATTTAAAATTTTTATTTTCACATTATTTACTATTTATTATTTTAGACAAATATATCAAAGTTATGATCAATAGGATAAAATATTATTATCCGCAAATCAATGAAATTATTAAGGATAGAGAAGCAGAAATAATTCCGGACCTCATATTCTACACAACGCAAATTAGAATAATGGAGGTATTTCACCAGTTCCTGTGGGATATAAAGATAAACCGAAGCATCAAACAAATGGAGCCAGAGTATCAGTGCATCATCGGATGCTCATGCTGTGCCGATCGATACCGGCGATATGTCGAATGGGAGTTAGTGAAAACTCTGAGAAGGTTTCACTACTCCCGGATTGTTGATTTAGGTTACGAATAAATGTTTTTAATGTTTGAATTGTGTTTTTTTTTTCTTTATATTTAAAATAGTAATAATAATAATAATAATAATAATAATAGTAATAATAATAATAGAAATAGTAATAATAATAATAGAAATAGTAATAATAGTAATAATAATAATAATAGTAATAGAAATAATAGTAATAGTAATAATAAAACATTAATAGAACATAAATGCAGTATTAATGCAAATGACCTGCAATTTTAAACAAAGACATGCTATCATCTGATTGGTTGATAGACATGAGTCAAAGGTATAAAAACCCTGTAACATTTAAATTTAATCATTATTCACGATGACCAAGAAAATTTCAAGCACCGAAAAACCTAAAGAAATGGTACAACCAGTTCAAATGTTCCACAACTACAGAATGTATTTTTTGAAAGAAGAAATCAATATGAAATTGGTTGCACCAGTCAAGCTAATTCCGACTAAATTTGATTTCTTATCCGGCACGCTTTCAATGATTGATGTCAAAACTATTGATGATGTTTTAAACGGATAGATTCGAATCTATCGTGTAATCAACATGCGTGGTTCAACAATAGATATGCAAGATTTTATGATGCTTTTGATGAAATCAGTTTCAAAGAAAATGAAAATTGGTATATAACAATTGCAATCCAGGGATATAAAGTTGATAATAATGATGTATATTCTCCTATTTGGAAAATTATGTCTGCTAGACTTTCACAAATATTTTAATGTTATATTTAATAAATGTATTAGTCAGATTTGTTTTTCTCTTTATTAATTGCAACATAAATGCAAATGACATGCAAATGACATGCAAATTTAACAAAGAAAATCTATAAACAAAATTATAATATAGTTTTAAAGTGATGAAAATGACTGCAGAAAAAGGTTAACATGATTAATTAATTACCGAATTATTTATTATTTAGAATTTTTAATCAACTTTTTGTTGGAAAAGTTAGCAGAAATATCTGGTGTGAAAATTGAGGACATATTATCTATTACAAATGCCTTAAATATCGGCTGGTTAGTTGAGAGTCAAGATACAGGATTTGATGATGAGGAAGAAACTCAAGAAACCGATACTCAAGAAATTGATGAGGAAATCTATGAACCTATAGAGGAACCTATAGAGGAACCTATAGAGGAACCTAAAGATGAATCTAAAGATAATATTACGAATGATTGTATTGATCATGTCGTTGAAAATATAATGAAATGTGGAGATGACGACTGCGAATGTGTTAATTAATAAATCTTAGTTAATTAGTGTTTGTAAATTTATTTAAAATGTTATTTAAAAAAAAAACAAACAAAAATAACTATATTAATTTTTATTTAAAAAACTTGATAAAATATACAAAATAGCAACACCTGTTGCAAGTTTTAAATAGTTTTTAAATTTTCTCTTCTGGTCATCAATTTGCTTCGCATTTCTAGCGAGTTGATTGAATACGCCCATCCGCCATTGGCTTCAATCCATGGTTGGAACTTTGACTTGATTATCTAGAAAATAAATATTAATAAAATATAAATTATAAAAGTATTACTTCTTGAGACCACTCATAATAGTGCTCCGAGTCCCATAGACTTCTTTCGATAATTATTTTCATATAAGCGAACCCTACTAGTATTCGGGTCCACTTCATCTGATCGTCGCATAGACAGTTAAAAATTCTATTAAAATAGAATTTTTTGGTTTCCAGACAATCGGAATTGATCACATCTTCATAATCAATGTGATTACCTTCTATGACCTTTTCGGTCCGATCGACCAGGAAACATAGGCTTTCCATAATATTCCTGTTGACTAGTTCTCTTAAAACATTTTCCATAAATTGAGACATTTTTACAATAATTTAAAATATGATGTTTTATTTATACTAATACCGGATGATTTTGATTGGTTGATAGACTATAAATGTAAAAGAAAGGTTTTGATTTGATACACCATGAAAACTATATTCATATTGCTAATTATTATAACGAGTGTGTGCTCTCACAATACAACAATAACTGTGGAGTCTTTTAATAAATCAATATGTGTTTGTCCGAATACAGCCAAGTTGATGGATATTTTATATATTCTCGACAAACCAAAATGGTCAAAGCATCCAGGAAAAAGAATATCTCAAAGATTGGAGAATTTAGAAAACAGTTATGAACTATCATTTGAATATATACAAAATATAAAAATTGAATTGATTCATCATATTATGGTTTTCAATAACTCCATTGTTGAAAATAAAAAGAATATGAAAATAATTGATAATAAGCATGATTATTTGTTAAAAAAGATTGAATTATTATTAAGAGAAATTCAAACAATCAAAGGATCAATAGAATCTCTGAAAATCAATTCAACGTTACCAATTTCAAACAATATTGCTGCAAATAGTAGTACATCAATATTTAGTTTACCTTTGTTAATTTTACATTATTTTATTGTTTAAATAAATGTATGTTTTGTTGATTTGTTGATTTGTTGAGCGTGACCAGTACCCTTGTGAGCATTACCCATAGGGGGACAAAATATTTTGTCGGATAGACTAGGAGTATATAGACTCGGAGTATATAGGTTAATAATAATAATAATAATAATAATAATAATAATAATAATAATAATATATAGCTGATTCGAAAGGTCTTGGATTGAGCTTTAAAATGAGCTATCGATTATTAATTTTGGTTGGCGGGAACTTTGAAAATAATAATATTTTTAAAAATAATAATAAAAATAATAATATTTTTAAAAATAATAATAAAAATAATAATATTTTTAAAAATAATAATATGACCTTGATGACTAATCGCGATGACTCATATGACCTTGGGAATGACCTTGGATGAGTCATGCGACCTTGAAAATGACCTTGATGAGTCATAGGATGACTCAGATGACCTTGAAAATGACCTTGAAAATTTTGATGAGTCATAGTATGAGTCATATGGCCTTGAGAAAATTTTTTCAAGGTCATATGAGTCATACTATGAGTCATATGACCTTGAAAATGACCTTGATGAGTCATATTATGAGTCATATGACCTTGAGAAAATTTTTTCAAGGTCATATGAGTCATACTATGAGTCATATGACCTTGAAAATGACCTCGATGAGTCATAATATGAGTCATATGCCCTTGAGAAAATTTTTTCAAGGTCATATGAGTCATACTATGAGTCATATGACCTTGAAAATGACCTTGATGAGTCATAATATGAGTCATGGTCTTTGTTTAAATGACCTTGAAATTTTTGATGAGTCATACTATGAGTCATATGACCTTGAAAAAAAATTTTCAAGGTCATATGAGTCATAGTATGACTCATTCGACCTTGAAAATGTCCTTGATGAGTCATGGTCTTTGTTTAAATGACCTTGAAAAAAATTTTCAAGGTCATATGAGTCATATTATGAGTCATACGACCTTGAAAATGACCTTGATGAGTCATATGATGAGTCATGGTCTTTGTTTAAATGACCTTGAGAAATTTTATGAGTCATCGGATGAGTCATGGTCTTTGTTTCAATGACCTTGATGAGTCATATGTCTTTGTTTAAAAAAAATTTGTACTTTTAGACTTAGCATATTTTTGAAAAATATGACGACCGGGGGGGGGGGGTACTGTGCTAGCGGTGCCCTGTGCCAGCGGTGCCCAATCCATCTACTTACACTATTTCGGGTTGATTATCTATTTTATCTTTTTTTTTGAATTATTTAATAATTTTCAAAACTGAATTTATTTATTTAAAAATTGGTCAATGATATTGTTTTTTATAAATATATTTTCCCAATATAAAATACTATACCCTCTGATCTCAATTCCTATCCCCCAAATTGTGAATAACAATAATTGATTTTAAAGTCCCGGTTCGCGGCACCAAATGTTGAGGTCTCGATAATCGGGAACACTCAACTTACTGGTTCTTATATATATATATCAAAACAAAGACGAATATATAATAAAATGTATTGAATATAAAATTTACCAAATAAGATCCAGTTACAATTCTGAAAAAGTTGGAACTTGTTTATCAATTTATTCAACTCAAAATGCGTGCAAAAAGAAATATATGTATTGTTATTTGTTGTGTGTGCGTGTTGTGTCTTCGTAAGCTTTTATTATTTGTGAATCGTTTTGTGCTGATTCAAATGATTGAATTATCCTCAGGATTTACCTTCGAATATAAAATCTTTGCGCTATTTTTGGGCGAATAAACTGATTTTAAAGATTGCTTATATACTAAATTTTTTCCTATGTCTAATATTAAATAAATATTTATTTTATTTTTTCTATATTCAAATGTTTATTTTTACTTTAAATTGGTTTTATTTTTCTAATATAATAAATTGGTTTTTATTTTTCTAATATAACTGTTTATTTTAGAATTGATTTTTTCACCAGAATATAAATGTTTATTTTTGATTTTATTGGAAATGTTTGGAATTATTCTTAGTGGTAAGTTTTAAATTAAATTAATTTCTTTTTTAAATACATTATTTTTATTTGTGTTAAAAATTAAAAATACACTGAAAAATAAAAATTCACACTACAAATTCGATGAAAAGATCAGAGTTTGCTAAAGTTCACAAATGGTGTTCTTTACAATAAATCACACATGAAATAAAATAAATTATTATAAAGTTTTGAACACACAAATGAATATCGATGAAAGTTATTGACACATAAATGAATATCGATGAAAGTTATTGACACACAAATGAACATCGACGAAAGTCACTGCTCAACTATCGGTTCTTGCTTGGGAAATTGGATTGTTTGGTTGCCGATCTGGATTTCATAGATGGGTATCGACGAGAAATCTTTTACTGGCGTTCTTCGGCGTACACGTTAACCCTGTACTTGCCTGGCCCTGTTCTATAATATTTATCTAAATTGAATGTAGTGATGGGCCTACCCTCATCATCTAACAATCCCAAAGACCTAAAATAGATTGATTTTGAAAAAAAACCGTGGCTTCCTACAACAATGGAGTGTTCAAATACTATTGTTATTGAATAATAAAGCGTTGTATTCGAAATCTTGATTTTAAATGGATTCAATTAATACCAAATATTTTGTGGCTTATACATAGGATTCATCAGATTACAAGAAAATTATTTAGGAAACACATTATATGAAGATTTTTCGCCTGAGAAATTTTGGAGTTCTTATTTTTGATAAATGTATACCGTAAATCCTTGTGTATAAGGCATACCTGTATAGCTGAATTTAATACCGAAAGGTGGATTTGCGACTTATACACTAGAATTTACGGTATTTAATGGTTTAAATGTTAATATCAGGCCTCAAAGATCTAGTATAAGATCAATCAAATGGTCGTATTTAAGTATTAGAAAATGTGTAATTTCAGTAATCCTTGCCGAAATGAATAATTTCTGTAATTTCAAATGTTTTCCTATTTGAGGCTTTACAGATGCTGTTAAGGACCTATACTCATCCAACTCATTCTATCGAAATTCTGTTTAATAAAATAAAATTTATATATTTTTTCCCATTACGAAAGATACGATTTGCATTGTAAAACCGCATTCTAACAAAAATCAGAGTTATAAATAATCTACCTACGACATTTACATTCAAATTTGAAAATATTAAATATTCAAAATAATCAAAATAAAACATAATGAGAAAATTTATAATTTGATAACTAAAAATCTTGTGTTTTTTGTTGATGCATGTTGCATTTTTGCTAAACTGTATCTTTGTATTACATTGGGAATTTGAGAGAACTAATTTTCTATGACAACTAAGGTGTGGTCAAAATAAACTTTGTTACATTCAATATTATTATCATTTTTGATAAAAAAAACTTTTCAGTGCTAAGCAGTTTGAAAAAAAATTATGTCTTGCTGTTTCAATGCTGAATATCAGGAACAAATGCGAATAAATAAAGAAATCGAAAGACAATTGCAAAAGGACAAGAAGAACTTTCGAAATGAATTGAAGCTTTTACTGTTAGGTAAGTTTCAAGATTTTTAGTAAAAATCTTACTTTGTTATATACTTTGGATTTATTATAAATATAATAAAAATTAATGTAAAATGTCGCTACAATATTAAGAAGCTAGTCAACAAGGTTGACAATTATTAAAGTATCAAAAATTCATTAATTTTTTTGAACCTGTTTTATATTTGACTCAAAAAATACAAAAAATAAATTTTATTTAAATAAATTTTTATTGCACTACATGTAAATACTATTTTAAATATCTATTTTAGTCAAACAAAACTTAAAATATATATGGTGTATATATTGCAGAGTACAAATGTGACAGTCCTCATAAGAAATTTAATATTTATTACCAAAAATACAAAAGTTATTTATTAAAAAATTATTAATGTAATTATTTAATGTGATTATTGAAACATGAGCCTCCAAACAACATTATATGAAACTACACAAAACGATTAAAGAGTTTATTTCACACTTTTACGTATGGCAACAAAAAAAATCTTAAAATTCAAAATTTTATACATGAGTTCAAATTTGTATAATAAAAGTTTATTAAGTATTTATTAGTTTGTCTTTGATGTTGTTAAAACTTAAAAGTATTGTTGTTATCAATATGTTAAAATTACTTTTCGTTTTTCTATTTTTCTATTTTGAATTGCATTTTTTACTTTAATAGATTATTTTCGCCAAACAGGAAAATTTTTGAATTTTTTTCATTATATAGGAGGCTACGTATGTTGCTTGACCTGGGCCTCCAATTTGTAACTTTCTAACTCATGAGCAAAACGAAGAATATTTCCAAAATGTTTCTCTAAAACATGTCTTTTTATTATATATTTGTATGCTTCACACGACCAGAAATCTGCTCTCATAAAGATAGATCATGTTTAGACCAATTCATGAAGTGCTAAATTTTATTTTGGAAAAAAAAATATCATAAAAAGCTAATAAATAAATATTTTAAAGTTAGATATCCTATTACAACCTTAAAGACTCAATTTATAAATTTTTAGGTAACGTAATGATGTCAATGAAGAATGGAATAGAAGATAAACAGAAATACAATCGATACTCCTTATATAACCCTAACCAGTCAGATTTTGAATCTAAAAGTGCCATAAATTCAATTTAATTTTGAATTCTTTAACTGTTTAAAAATCAATATCTAGCCTAGCTAATTCATTTGGTTTCCTCGACAAAGAAATATCAGACCTCAAAAAAGAAAGCATTAACATTGACTTAACAGACAACAACATTAGACCTTTCTTTCTATAAGCAATATCTTAACTAACGCAGGAAATCCTAGTGGTCTCAGTTATGCATGACCTTATTAATGGCCAAAAATAGCAAACAAAAACTTCTTGGTACCAAACCACACGACTTATTAATATAATAAATGAAGGGCAAGAGGTAGTCACAGTAGTCAGAGGACTAATTACAATTATTCAAGGAAAAAGAGTATGATAAAAATTTCAATATAAAAATACGGTTCACTTTACCAAACAAAATAAACTGTGTGCTTTTGTCACGCAAAATATTGCATGCAAACATTTATTGCTAAGTATAATTTTAATGAAGAAACTGATCGTTAGCAAGCAAAGTGTTTACACTATGTATCTATCATACTAACGGTAGTGAACATACTACTAGTTGTCTCTAAAAATGTGAGAATTATCACACTTACAAAACAACGCGAAAGCAACAAAAACGATAAAATTTATGTCTGTCAAGGGTAGCAGACAAATGAGTTTACCAGCATGTTCCACCCAAAAAGTTTTTATCTCTAATATTTTCTTTAATTTATTTCGCATTTTCTTCTCTCTACACCACAAACGTCTTTAACTGAAGTCAGCTCAGAAATCTTCAGTCTAAAAACAATATGAAAAACACGAAGATGAAATTCCTTATTGCCACCAGGTCATATTTTCTATTCTTTTATCAATATTCTACCGATAAAAAATCTACACCAAAATATTTAGTAACACCATCAATAAAACCTTTTAAATTAATTTTAGAATCGCAGAACTTCAAGTGAATGGAAATTTTATGTTACTCCAATGTCTTACTTTCGTTGTTTCAATAGTATAATCATTTATGACGCATATCCAATATTATTAATTTCTGACCTTCTCAGCGGTCTAATATCATTTCAAATATTCATGACACTAGATTTGCACAAAGCATAATAACAAATGTCAATAGATTCCGTAGATTTTTAGAAGACTATGGATTTAACCTCTTTCAATCTGTGAATTCGTTCATTTATCACCAATCAGATATCCATTCATCAATATCTACGTCAAATATTTTCCTGGTAAGCGACTTCATCAAATTTGTCCGTTCTTCTAAAGTCTAAATATCTAAATGGGCAGAATTATCTCAGAACTTTCTGTTATAAACGCAGTTTCTTATAGATCCTTCTCGTTTTACTACACTTCAGCTTACGTTTAATTTGTACCAAAGTGGTCCTTTTTAGATTTGAAGTTTCTAATATTTGGCCAGCTTAGATAATGTTACTTTGAAGCTGATATCCAAGTTTGAGATCCATTTTCTCAACTTGGTTTCTGTGTTAAACGAACATCAACGCCTTGCTCTGCTCGCTGATGAGCCCTTGAGCCTTTTTCTTTAAAATATGAGTTCTAATTTTCTCTAACCGGAAAATCCGTTTATTTAGTTCCTGGACTTATTAATTTGTAAAAACAAGTTCCTTGATGTTTATCGAGGTTTCTTGGATGTCTCATAATTGTTGTGAGAAGTTTTCCGTTTTTCGGTTGTTGAAAATGTAAAATTTACACACATTGATTTTGAATCGATTGGAAGGACCTGGTACTAAAATGGGTAACAGAAAATACAAAATCATTACATCCACATCATTCATTGCAATTAACCCTACATTCGTGCGGGAATTGTCTAAACTTTATGTTTGTTTGTATCTGGCGCTTGGATATTTCTCAAAAAAGTTACAAAGCACCCTTGAACTTGAGAAGAACACCATAGTAACACCAGTAACACCATAGAAACTGGGTATTATGGTCGGAGGGTTCGGTGTATTATTCTATTATATTCTATTTGCGTGATATATAGGCTATATTATATTCGTGTTGGTGAGTGTGTGTGTAGGAGGAAAGCTGGAGAGCCCGATAGGGTCACCGTTAAAAATGTGGCGGGACAATCGGGGTGCGTGTTGTGTAGGGATTTTTTACAATGAATAGTTCAAATAAAATTATGACAGTAATATTATGAAATCGCAATAAAAATATTAAAATATAATTAGTCAAATGAACGAACTAACGATTTGAAAAACCAATTTTATTTAATTAAAATTCGAAAAACCTTAGGGATTGAGGGAATGTTTATTTCGTTTATTTCGAAGAGTCTGCTCTCATAAATTAGTTCGAAAATTTTCTTTGTTGTTTGGACTGAATCTCTGGAGATAAGACAAATACAATGTAGTTAGTTTCTTCTGGATTGTTGAGATGTGATAGGGTTTTATTTTCATTATTGAATTTTTTATTTTTGATCGATATTTGTATAGCAAAAATTATTATAGTAAATTATCGCTATATAGTCTTTTTATTACTTTTCCAAGTGCACATATGCTCAATGAAATAACAAGGCGTCGCGAAACCTTGTTTAAAAATAAATAAAACATATAACTGAACATTACACTGGGCAATGAGACTAATGACGTCAGGATAGATCAAAGATAGGAAATGAAACCAATTGAATGAATTAACTGCAAATCCCAACGTCGTCTAGCGATTATAATTTGTCTCTGAGTTTGAATCACTGCTCACTAGCTTAAAACAAAGCCTAAAAAATATGCACCGACCGCACATCAATAGTTATATTCTACATCATCTGCCTGCCTGCACGATTTATGGTGATTTTACAAGGATTATAAGAAGTTTACAAGGAGTTTCGATTTCTGCCTTTCTGCTGTGCATTTATTAATTAAAATATTTCATTTTTTCAGGCTTTCGCAGTTGCGGGCCATAGTTACTCTTCTGTTTAAATAGTCAGTTGACTGTAAAACAATTTACTTAAAAACAAATTTAATATTTATTTTAAAATTTAATAAATGTATTATTTATTTTACAAATTTTTAAAAAGAATACTGAACGAAGGTCATATTTGTTTGAATACTTTGTATAGATTATTATAAATAATAATAACACTAGTGATTATAAAATGATTTTTTAAGTCTTAGTATATTTTTAAATAATAATATAAAAGTATGGCATGTTGTAATAGTGAAGAATTTAAAGAACAAAGTAGAATTAATAAAGAAATAGAAAAGCAGTTGAAAAGAGACAAAAAAGATGCACGTCGTGAATTAAAACTTTTACTTTTAGGTATGTAATTTTATTCTACTTTGATAGTTAATTTCTTTAAAGGAACTGGAGAGTCGGGTAAAAGTACATTTATTAAACAAATGAGAATTATTCATGGTACCGGTTATTCTGATGATGATAAACGTAGTTTCATAAAGTTAATCTACCAAAATATCTATCTAGCCACATACACTCTAATTAGAGCGATGGAAGTACTGAAGATTCCATATGAAAATCCTGATAATTTGGTAAATTCATGATATTTTTTCAATATACAAATTTCAGGTTTTTTTTCCAAAGTACTAATATATAATTCAATTTAAATTTCAGAGAAACATTAATTTATTTTTATATCAATTTAAGCATAATTTCATTTTTATAATAAAATTGTTAAATTCAAAAATTTTGTTAATTTTTAAAAATCTTAATTTCGACAGATTATTTATTGATTTCTATTTAAGCCTGAGTTCAAATTAGAAATTATTTACTAATTTGCTTTAAATAAATTGTATTAGATTATTATTAGCATTTATTTGTTTTGTGGTCCAAATATTGGGTTACTATACGCACCCACCTCACCCCACCCCCACCATGATCCATCCAACCTTGCCACGCTGTCTAAATCCCATTAGCACAACACAAGATTTATATAGAAATATATCGGATGTACAATGTTCATTATTGACATATTTTTTTCAATTTTGAGTGCAATATGGTTTCCAAGTCAATTGAAAACGTTATTAATACAAATCAGCTTGAAATCAATATTATGATCCTTTTGGGTTTTATTTATATTATTTTTGCATGGGAATTATCTCTGATTTATATTTTGTTTAAATCTCCCTCAGATTAGAACCGGTACTCAACAAACATATCCGGGTAACCTTTATTTGTTCTATATATTTGGCCCGATCGG
This sequence comes from Schmidtea polychroa, assembly GCA_959609185.1. Taxonomy (NCBI): domain Eukaryota; kingdom Metazoa; phylum Platyhelminthes; order Tricladida; family Dugesiidae; genus Schmidtea; species Schmidtea polychroa. The sequence continues at coordinate 8,206 of CAUHTR010005259.1, read as the reverse complement.
ATGAGACAGCTTATATGGTAAACAAAAGTTTCTTAATTGTAAAGTAATTGTAAAAATACTTGTTGGGTATTAAGAAGCAATAAATAAAGAGTAAACGTTAAAAAAACGTGACCGGGAAACACTTAAATCTCTAATATTTGTTTATATTATTTTTAGATCGTATATATCACGAACAAGGTTAGAAAAGTATATGAAATATTTAAATAGTAATTATTATACGATAAATAAATCCTTATATTTAATAATATTTACAATCGAGAAAAAATGCAATATTATTTGATTGTTTGGAATTTCATTTATCTTCATTTAAATTTCAACTATAGATCAACTGAGTAAATTTTAAATACTGCATTTTTAAGTGTTATTTTTAAATAATAAAGTTTTAAATGGAAAGAAAAGAAATTTCTCTTGTACAAATAAATTACTATATTGTTATTATTCCATTGGATTTTTAAATAAATATTTATAAATGATTATTAAATTGATTATTAAATAAATAAATATTAAGCAATATTATATCCTTAATACGTTTGGTTCTTGAAATAACGCTGGAATAATTTTGGACGATAAAGCAACATTAGAATAGTTTTTCAATTAATCGAGTTTATTTTTTATTATATTATATGCTGATTAATTAGGTTGAATTTAAATTTTATCATGATTTTTTATTATAAAAAAAGATTTTTCTTAAATTTTGAGTTTTCTATTCAATTTCTACATATCCAAAGCTTTCTATCAAAATCCTGTTGTTGAATATATAATATTTCGTATAAATCCGACGGATTAGTTTTCTATGTTAGTTGAATTCCATTAATCATGAAAAAATTATCATTCATACCTAAAAAATTGAACGGATATGGTATTTTATGAAAAATAAATTACAGCTTCAACGAAAAACCTTTCTCTTTAATTTATGTATAGATGAAATTGTATTCCTTAGCCTTCGAAATAACTTCAATTTGTTTTCGTTTCTTCCACTTCTAATTTAATAAATATATTCGGCCTTGTGAAAAATGTATATATACCTAAACTTATTTATGAGAAGTATAGATTATTTCATTTCATGCCAAATAAATGCTGAAAAGATGTAGAAATTATCAATTTCAAATGATAAAGGATTTGGATTTTTTCGAAAGTTTTCTGGTAAGCATTTTTATAAGTGATAAGATAAAATTCATAGTTTATGAGGATATCAATAAAAATTTAAGGAGAGGTTGAAATAAGAACCAGGCTGTTATTCTTAATAACTTTTAATTTATTGTTAACGATGAATGAATATTGAATTCACAAAAGCGTTTGAATTGAATCTCAGTCAGGTTTTAATCTCCTAATATCGAAAAAATAATGAAAAAACTAATTTTTGATAATAATGACAATAGATCAGTAACAAAAACTGTTATTTTCGAAGTTTTCTGTTTGGGGATTCGAAATTTGAATGTAGATTCTAGTATTCACATCCTTTACTTCAGGCTTTGTCATTTCTAATACTCTAATAATTCCTATTGATTTTTTGATACTTTCGTTGTGTAGATAGCCAAAATTTATTTATTTCTCAAAGCACCAATAATTTCATTAAATATATTGGAAGAAAGTCACATTTTCAGTTCTATATAAAGTAAAGATATTCATTTTAATAAAAATATTATTGATTGAATGATATTGATAAATTATATTGAAAAATTGTCAATCGACAACACGAAAGAATCAATTCCTTTTATTAAGATGGCATTTTTGTTACACTGAAACACCAGAATGTGCTGAACAATATAAAAAACAATTTTCTAATCTTTTTCATTTAAAATTTGTGAAAAATTGAAAATCCCATGGTTTATATATTTAATAAGTCGATTTATTTGTCAATTGGGAAATTTTTCGTTTCAAAAATTGGGAGAAGTTACTGGAATTTAGTCTTACCTCACACTCGCCCGACCTCGCACTTTTAGATTTCCATTTGTTTTAATATTTTTAAAATTAATTGAACATGTAGATCTTTAACTGTGATGAAGATGTCAAAATTCACAGAAGAATAAAGACATGAAACTCTTTGAGCAGGGAATTTTGAATCTGCCCATGAAATGACAAATGAAACTAGCACGAAAAGGCAATTTTATCCCCCAATTTATCTCTTTGTGTTTAAAACTTGCCTTATTTTCGCTTATAAAACCGAATGGAATTTTGGACGAATCTAATACTTTTCCGAATAAATACAGAATAAAAATATCCTTCTCTTATAGATGCGGTTGATATATTTGTTTTGAAACCTTCCTGTTTTGATATAAAAAACTGTAAACAGACTTGTCTCTTTTCTCCCCATTAACGTCCATGGGTTCAATGTAATTTAAATAACATATTGAAAATCTTACTATAAATCATTTCCATTCAACTCGATTTCCTTAAGTGTAATATAATTAAAAATCCTCGCTTCAAATGCAAATTGAATAGTAAATTAGTTAATTGCCCGTATATAATTCATTTAAAAAAAACACAATTGTACAAAGAAAGTGGAAAAGAAATCACGCCACAAATGTATGAAATTAGAAGAGACATTGTAAAAAATATTGAAAATTAACGTAGTAAATAATAAATAAATTTGATCTCAAATTTCGTAAAATGCAGTTCCTATTCGAGAGAAAACTAAATAAACATTACAAGGTATTTATGTTCAATTAAAATAAAAATCAATAATATATTTTCATTTTTAAAAAATTCACATTGTTTTTTCTTTCTTTCAATAATAATTACATCGGCTGTTGAGTTTTTACAATGAATTTTTCAAACTGTCTTATAGATTTTCAAAATAAATTATTTTACTATATATCCTTGATTTTCATGTAACCCACTCATGCTAATGATGAATTTTTTACAATCTCTTTTTTGATAGTTTAGCGTTTAACTTTATAACACATGATACCGGATAAATACATTCTAACAAATACATTTATTTTTTTAAGTAAGATTTAAAATTGGAAATTCACCTAGAGAAATAATAAGATATTTAATAAGATGAGTGTATTCCTAAATAAACAAGATAAGATTATAATTAGATAGTTTTACTTTTAATAAAAGGAAGAAATGTAAATATTACGAAATAGTCCGAAATTTGTTTAATCTCAATGTACTTATTCGAATCATTCTTAAGCCTTATTTTCTTATTTCTAATATATTTTTATTTCCAAAGCTTCAACTGGTGTGTATTAGCACAATTTATTGATAAATTTTTTATCCAAGCCAAATGGTGTTTTCCATTTACATTCTCTCCTTGTTTCAGCCATGATCAATCGTCTTCCACTTACATTATATCTATTTGGTTTGCACAGTTTTTATAACATGACCACAAATAAATTAATTAACTAGTTGATTTAAACGATGTATAAAATGGAAAAAAACAAAGCAAAGCAGCATGAACTATCATCGATTTATTGTGGCTTTTCTTGCTTCTTTTTTAAAGGATTACTCATTCATGTGTTTACAGAACATTTGAAAGTACTACTTGTAAACCGTATTATCGCAAATAAACTCTGACTAGAGTATACAGGCAACATCAGTTTTCCATACACATTTTGCTCTTGTTTTGTCATGAATTGAAACTTTTTGTAAGAGAATAAATCCCATGAAAAAATAAATTTACATTAGAGAAATCTATCTTAGAGATCTTTAGTTAACTAGTGGTTTTTTCTATGATATATTTGCTTTATAACAGCTTTGGAGCTATATTGACCTAAATTAACAAAGTTCAATATTGAGTAATATTTTATATGATTCTACTGTAAATCTAAGTTTGTACATTCATGGGGAATTTTGATGTCATTTTTATCCAACTCTTTAGTTACAATGACAATATCAATGACGATAATAATAATAATAAAAGAGTATTATTGTACTATTCTTTTATATAGTCTAATAAAGCAAATGAAAATATTTCAATTTCAACACAATATTGATTAGGCACCGACATAGTGTGAAATTCGAAACGGAACAGATTTAATTTAATCAGCAGGATATAGCAAATCCAAGATTCCTTGATTTTTCGTTATCTAATTGGAATGTGACAAACTGATAATTGAAAAATTAAGTAAACATCAATCAAATTGGGGTTAAAATTGAAAATTAAATAATAACATTTTCTTTAGGCATATACATGAGATATTTTCTGTAAAAATAGTATACTCAGATTATGTCAATTTCACTATCAATAATATATGCATTATTACTGTCCCTAAATTGATTTACCCTACCCATTAGAAACATTATTTTCCTGTGCATAGAAAATAGTGTTACATTTATTAATTAAATTTTATAAATTTCCAAATGTTTTTCAGTTAGGTTTATTTTATTATTACTTGTTTTTACCTTTTTCTAGATAGTGTTCAAATTTGTTTAACTGAAGTCATAATTGGATTTTATTAAACTTATTTTAAATGTAATGTGCACTCAGGGGTTATAATATGGAATATATCAATTTTTGCCATGCTTCCTTTATTTTTGATTAATGCTTTAATACATCTGGTATAGATCACATTACCTTACTGAGGTAGGAATGGTGAATATTTTGCCATACATCCTGAATAACATTTGTCATCATTAGTTTTGATGTTGTTTTTCTCTTTTATAGTTGAGATTTTAGATGAGTTCGCAAATTTTCTATGGGATTCAAGTCTGGGCTTTGGGCACGCCATTGTAGCACATTGAGGCACATTGTAGCATCATTATGCGACATGTATATATCCTGTTGCAAGATAATGCAATTTTGAGACATTTGTGCTAAATTTAAATTATCCAACACACAAAATACGTCTACGTTTGTTTATTTCAGAAATCATTGGTTTTTTACACGCACTAGATTGAAAATATCAAAGGAAAGCAGTGGGTTTCGAATAGTGCGTACTCTAATTCTAACAGAAATTTGTTTTACACTGGTCATGAATTGTTAGTGAAACTGTAAATTGAAATTTTCCCTGCATCCTGTCACCACGAATTGTCCTTACCCTTGGTCTGCTTGTTCGTCTTTGGTTTGCTATAAAACCACTTTTTTGTTCCCTTGCACGTATTCAGGGTTCTGGTTAAGACCATTCTTGTGTGAATCAACAATCTGACAGTGTAGTTCGCCGATGAGTTACATTTTTTAGGCATCTAAAATATGTTAAAGTATTTCTATGTGAGCTTATAAGAGACCAAGAAGAACAATTTTAATAATACCACTAAAACGCTGTTCATATAAAAATAAATAGTGTTTATTGATCAAATGAATAATAATTCTTTAAAAAGAATAAATTTGAAAGTTGACTTTTCATAAAAAACAGGGTGGTAGCAATACTTTTTTCCAGCCCTGTAGTGTAAGTTAAATTATTATTGATCCTGAATCAGATCCTTAATTTCAATAATGCAACAGCTTTAGTACCGAAGAAAATTTTTTTGTCATTTTTATGATCAATGACCTAATGTATATTAGACTTTCTTTCCATTAGTTATTTCTTGTTATCATTGACTTTATAGAAATTTTTCCTTAGTTCCAGAACTCTAATTAAGTTATGGCCATGGGTAATATTTGTCGGGCAATTATTATTTTCTCAGTAAAAACTAATTTAAAACTAAATATTTAAAGAATTAGGAAAGTATTGTGTTTTGCCGAATGTTTGTGTCCAATATTGAAAGCACAAGTTTCAGGAAGATCTTTTGGCCTAGATCATCTCCCAACGAATTAAATGTAGAATATGAGTTCCCAGACAATACTAAAGATAAAATCGCCAAAACTCGCGCTTCTCCACACAGTCTAGGTCTTTTTGACGAATTCTCTAACTTTGGCTTTGTCAACTTCACTACATTCACAAAGAAGCTGAATAGGGTATCCGCGATATCTTTTTATTCTCTATTGGAAGATCTATGAATTTATTAAAAAGACACTTACATGAGTAGATGGATTGGGCATCGCTGAATCATTATAGGTCACAGACACGCAGACATTATATAGTTTAATTAAATAGAGGTTAAAAACAGGTTTCCACTGGATCAATGTAGGTCAGAGTCACATTGATCCAGTGGAGACCTGTTTTTAAAGTTGATTTGACCTACATAAAAAAGAAAATTTTCATGAAAAATCATTAAATTTGATTTGACCTTCATAAAATACTAGTTTTTTCGCAGGAAAATCCTCAGCAGTGCTCACACTATCTATCTACATGCATTTTTATTTTTACTAACATATAGTAAATATGCCCATTGAGCAGTAGCTCGTAAATTAGCAACCGTAACGATTGGACGGCGTCGACGATGCAATACATCTCTAGTTACATTTAATATTTGAATTTAGCACTTAAAACTCCATAAACCTCATTCACGTTATATTGCGATTCAATTTTAATGTAAATATCGGCACAATCTATTTTCAATTGATTATCATTTAGTTTATAATTTAAAAAAATAAGTAAAAGAAAATTTGCATAATTGCAGGAATATGCAAAAGACCTTCGAGATATTGATTATGAGACAGTTACTACGTTTGAACCCAGCCATATTGTCGCTACCCGGTCTTTATGGAACGATTCTGGCGTTAAAGAATGCTATGACCGTCGTAGAGAGTATCAGCTAACGGATTCTGCTAAATAGTAATTTATTATTAATGTAATTTTGTAAAATGCTAAATTTCGTGTTTCCAAGACTGTTGAGTAGTTGAGTAGTTAGACATTCTGAAATGTTGATTTAATGACAAAAATTTAATTGTCGAGAAATTTATTTTTTGATTAATTTGCTCTATTGTTGTTATATATTCATATATTACGTGCAGAAATTTCTATTTGTCAATTGAATTATTGAAAAAATTTCAAATACTTTAAATAGTATTATATCAATTAATTGGTGCATTTTAATCAATTTTACGGATGATTTAATTTTTACTCAATTAGAAAATTATTCACAAATCATGTAAGACTGAATTTAGGCATAATAAATGATTGTTTTATATTACATGTAAATAAAAATAGAATGAAAATAGAATAGATTCGAATTTTAATTTTGAAGTGATTTTTTAATTTTTAAGGTCACTGGCTAAAATTGTGAAAAATTTAAATATGGATTTAAATATTTTAATATTTAAATATTTTTCAGTGGATTTCTGTCGAATTTTAATGGTATTTTGATAATTGTAGATGAGTTGTAAAAATTATAGAAAAAAGAGTACGTAACAACAGTTGGACATGAAGTTATGTGTAAAAAATATCAAAAATACGAGTTATTGAGTGGTAAATATAATTTAAGGAATACCATCTCATAAATTCAATGCTCATTTGTTACTAGGAATATAAAGGAATTCGTTCCAAATGTCATAACGGTTGATGTTGTATATTATCTTGAAGTTTTGCAACGTTTACTTTCTCGTCTTCTTAGACCAAATTTTAGTAAATCACATGTTAGCATATTCACCAAATTTAGCTCCATGTGACTATTTTCTTTTTCCAACATCGGAGTCGTTTTGTATCTGTTGAAGACATCGAACGCGCAACTATATGTAATTCAACATTTAAATCATTAAGTTTGTAATAGCCAAGTATCGTTCTCCATTTGCAAAAATTCATCACCTCTGGAAATAAGAAATTTCTTTATTTCGCTAATCAGATTTTGGAATCGCTGAATAAATTTGCCTCTGCTTAACCATCTGACCTCGGTATGCATAAGTAATTCTGTAGGTTCCTCATTATCACTTTCTTCTACTTGGATCTTAAAAAGCCACTCCTGGAGACTTTTTACTCGAATTAAGTTTGTAATCTTGAATGTTGTATCCATGATATCTTTCATGTTTAGAATTTTACCACATAATTCCTGTTTATGTACGATGCAATGATATGATAGAAAGTCTATCGTATTCATCGTCATTTCGACATAGTAATAGAACCATCTATATTATCCTTGAAGTCTTAAATTGAGTTCACTGAAAATGCCAGTGTTGTCATCTTAGAAAGCTACATCACATAGCAACTTAACATGATATAACTCAATAATACTCTTGCTTTTTCAAATAAAAATTCTTGAATTTCTTTTCTAAAATTAAAAAAATCTTTTTAACGTAATAGCTGCACTTAGCCACTTAACCGCAAAAAGATATATTACATCATATTCAAATTCAGATTAGAAATCCTCTATTACTAATAAAGTTAATTAAATTAAAAATTATTTTCAAAATAAGCTTCTTGGTATATAATACAATGCTAGTGAA
>CAUHTR010005258.1:0-29563 GCA_959609185.1 Schmidtea polychroa | reverse complement strand
AATACCTAAATGTTTACCTAGAATAATTTGTGTTAATGATATCGATATGTTTTACCCAGAGTCGATTACTCCTGTTATAATGGATTCTATTAAGAGACGTTTGAAAATACATCGTAAAAAGACAGTTCCCGGATTCCGACATTCCTTCAACTTCAGCTAGTTCGAAATATCGGAAAATTGTATCAAAACCATCTACTAATGAAATTACTGAATCAATTTAAAATGAAGCCCGTGAAATATAAGTGCTCTAGATTCTCTATCCCAAAACAAATCTTTTTCATTTTTATCTACACTCTGTCGTCTTCCAATTCCATGAGTAATCATGCAGCAAGACGATCTGTGCCCTATCGATACAAGTATCAACAGTTCAGGTGTATTCCTGGCTAATCTCATCACCACATATTATTAAAAATCAAATTAAAGTATAATTATTGCGAAAAATTAAAATTTATAAATATGATTGAAATCAGATAGTATCCACTCATTCTCGTCATCACAATTTTATTCTACCGTACCGCTACCTCATGGCAATTATGTTCTTTTCGGTTACCTTCCCTAAAGCTATTTCCACCAAAATCATATTCTCGGAATTAAAATTCCCATCTTCCCTAACTGACCAATCGATCCTCACATTTCAATGTCAGATTCTCCATCATCTAGTTGTCCGATTATTTCTCAATCATATTTTCTGATTCCCTGCCGACAGAATAGTCGGTTCATATTCAATCATCTTCATCGCAATCGAGGCGATTCCTACCTCTACATCATCGCTATTCTTCACCTCATTTCTTCTCATGCTATCACTAGATTTCCCGAACGACTTGGAATATAAATTTATCAAAATCTTTAGTTTTTTTCAAATCAAATGCTGACAAGGCCAATCGACACACTTTCTTCAGTTTAATATCATGAAATTTTCTCCGATCTCGACATTTCGGATTCTCGTCACTCATCAAATGTATGAAAATTAAATGATTGTTATTGTTAAATAAATAGTTCAGTCAAAAGAAAAGAGAATGTTAATAAATTTTTAATTTTTACTATCAAGATATAATAACATTTACTATAATATAATGCATAACAAATATAAACACAAATAAAATTCTATATATTCAAATGTTTCTTGATCAGCTAAATCTTCAGTGGAGTCCGCAATAAGGTAAGTGTTAACTAGTGAAATTCTTGTCCTGGTTGATAGTTACACTGAGTAGTTACGATCTTAAAATGCGTTGGCTAAATTGAAAATTTAAAAACTGAGGGAATTAGCCGCTCTATTTCTTTATATACTGGATTCTATCCAATCAGAATCCAGTAAGGTGGTAATATCCTGTTTTTTCTCTTTTTTATCTTTTTCTTCCGTTTTCTTATTCTTTTTAGTGATTTAATTAATAAATAATTTTAATATTCTTATTTTTTTTGTTGACTTTTGATTTTTATGCTTTACTTATTTTTTTTTCTTTAATTATTATTTCTATTTTTTGGTTTTGTTATTATCATTTTAATTTCTCGTTATTTTTCCTTTTATAGCTATTATTTTTCTATTATTTTCTTTATTTTTCTTTCTTAGGGGTATTTGCTTAGGGTTTTTTTGTCTTTTATTGATTTTTCTATTATTTTTATTTTTGATTATCAGTTCTCTCATCTCATTCTTTACTAATTCCCCACTTAACTTAATTCCTATTTAGTTACGTTATATGGTAATTTGGACTCACTAAGTTATCAGCCCAACATTATGCATTAATTATTTTCATAGAAATTATGAATTTATTTATCGAAATCTTGATTTTAAATGGATTCAATTAATACCAGAAATTCTATGGCTAACAATTATATTTTTATATTGTGATTCAATTAAATTATATTTTTTATTTTTAATAAATTTCTTCTTTTTATTAGGTCTTGTTATTATTTATTAACGCCTTGAATCAGAATTTGCTTTAATTATATTATTTATTTGTTATATTTGTGTTATTTTTTGTAGAACTTCTTACTTATGTTATTAATCTTAATTTTTACATTTATGCTGCTGAATTTGGTGTTCGTTTTATTCATATTTACCTCGTTTAATTGGCATTTTAGTGTATTTGATTTTAACTTTACTTAGTTCTCTATATTACATGTTATTTTCCTTACTCATTTTTGCCTATAATCTTTTTATTTTTGACTAACGCAGTTTTTGTCTAATAAATTTATAACTATCAAAATTTTTAGTCTATTTTGTCGTTTTCCTTTAACATTAATTTGCGATACTGCTTTATAAAGTAACACTTTCAAATAAAAGTTGAAAGACCGGCGCCGAAATTTTTTTAATAGAATATAAATTTAGTTTGAAAAAAGAATGAAGATAAACGAAATCGATAAATTAAAATCGATTATTAAATTATAAATCTATTATAAATATTTATACAATTTCATTTTATTCAGTTAGTCATCCGAAAATCCAAAAAAAATTAATCACTTAACACCATCGGATGCCATTACAAACTTTAATTGTATTTACATTTATTTGGTGACATGTTGCTTATACGCCTAGTTTGTAAAATATATAATAAAATGGTTCAAAAATTGTGATATTTTAAGGACTCTGGCAAAATATTTTTGGGTCTGTTTAAAGGGTTGCTTGATGCAATCCCAGGTGGAATCGAGTTTCTTACAATTGTACCGATAAACCCCAAAAGGTCCGAAACTAGTCTGCCATAAGAAATTGATATGAAATTTCACTTAAAAACTATTTTAACAAATCAAAAGCCAAACATTTCGAATATCTTAACTTTACGCTTAACAACTTAGCAATTGTTATATTAAAAAAACTTCCTAGTCATTTATTTGAAGGCTACTCAAAATTCAGAGATCAGAAACCACCGATACAAATGTTCTCTATGGCAGATACTTCGCTACATCAACAATAGAATGGCTATATCTCAGAATTTTACCATCTAGTATTTCCTATTCCTAGAAGCGGAAATAAAATAGCTGGTCGCCATGTAAATTCTATTATTCATTAGTGGCCTTTCTCAACTCAAAAATATATATATTTGGAGATAAATACATAGTTCGGAATAGAATTCATTTTAATCATGATTATATGGAGTTCTTAATCCAGTTTTACACAGCAAGCCAGATTTCATTTCCGTGAACAATTTGTTTCATACATACTCAGTCGTTACTTATAATATACTCTATTCTCAGACAATTAAGTCAAACATTGAATTTTCCTATCTATTAACTGTCATTGACAGCAAGACTCATTGATTTGAGGTAATTTTTCTGCTTATACTATAACGTAAGAGAACGTGATTTTTTGTTATCAACTCAAATTGCCGCCTAAATAAGGACTGTCAACTGAAGGAATTGATTATTATTAGTGAGCACAATAAAGATTTTTAAGAGTATTGTGTATGTAAAGAATGATGTGTTTGTGTTTGTATTGTCGTATTTGGATTGGTACATGGAAAACTAATGTGTAAAATGATACTATTTAATTTATTAAGTTTATAAATTGATTATTAAATTTCATGTAATTTTACAAAATTATTTTTCAAAAGATTTTTAAATTAATTAAATTATTTGGTGTATGATTTTTCAGATATTTTTATTATTTTGTTGGATAAAAGCAATTTAAAATTTAGATAGTATTTAGATAGTATCGTTTCTACCTAATGATGAGAGTGAACCGGTCGAAATATATTGTATAAGTGATGTTTGAGTGGTGTTTTTTAATAATGAAAATAATATTAATTATTATAATTACTAATTGTGAGATGGCGTATTCATTGGATACAGACGCTTTCATACGAGCGTTATTAAGATTTATAGGAAGAGGAAATCCGTCAATGATCTTATCGGACAACGGAACGAATTTGGTTAGGGAACTGGAGAAGTTCAGGAGTTGGTTATAGATTCTTATAAAATGAGTAAAGTACTTTTAGAAAATCAAATTAGATGGGTAAATTAAATCCACCTTCGGCATCGCGCTTTGGAGGGATTTTCGTATCATTGATAAAATCAGCAAAGGCTATGAAAATAATTATCGAAGGGGCTGACATTCCGGGCGAAGACCTGAATACGGTTTTAATAAAAGTAGAAGAGTTGTTGAATTCTCGCCCATTGACAGAATAGTGAAGTGACGGTAAAGAAGACATTGCACCAACTCCAAATGATATTTTTTATCAAAATGACCTGGACTAGAGCGAACAGAAAATATCACACCTAATGAAGGAATAGATTACAGAAGATGGAAAAGAATTTTGCAAATAGTGAACCATTTTTGGGAAAGGTGGAAGAAAGAAGTCAAAGTAACCGAGGTGTTTAGGTCTTAGAATCAAATATTCCAGAGGGTAGATGGCCGTTAGCAGAATTAAGGAAGTGATTCGAGGTAGTGATGGAAAGATCCGAGTCGTTAAGATTAAATGCCAAAGTAAAGAGAAAACTGTATTATATTTGAAATTATATTTTATTTTTGCTAAATAATAAAGCTTTGCAAATGAATTGAATTGCCTTTGCTTAAGCACATTTTGAACATCCAGTTCATATTAAACATTTACAAGTGTTGAATATTATTACTGTAGATATAGATAAATGTGACTGATTCGAGTGAACAGAAGAAAGAAAAAGCATTGGAACTTTAATTTCAATCAAATCATCTACAGAAAACTGTATTCTAATAACATGATCGTTGAATAATTGTTCATAATCCAAATCTCCAACCGAAACTTTATTTTCCAATTTCCAAATCTGGATAGACGATCCAGTTGCAGCACATAACCAATATATTGTTGGGCTGAATTGGATGTGGGAAAAGTCGAAAAATAAAAATGAATAAGTAAAAATTCAGTATTAAATAAACTAAGTAAAAAATAAACCCTAAAGAGAGTTGAAGGAATTACTAAGAAAAATTTAAACAAATGATAGAATAAAAATAAACAGTTAAAAAATAAAAATCAGAAACAGAAACAAGTATAAAGGAACAAAATACCAACCATGGCCAACAGACAAAAAGGAAAATAATTAAATAAAATAGGAATTAAGAGAATAAAATCTAAATACGAAAAACATAAAGTAATGACATAAAATATTAACCAAGGCGAAAGAAAATTAGAAACAGGCAATTACACAGAATTAGGATCATAAGTCAAATTTCCCCCCAGGGGAAATTTGACCATTGATTTTAATTAAATAAATTTTATTAATTTAATAAATTTAAAAATATTGATTGTATTTTTATAATTCCTATTTTTTAATCCTTTCAATGCAAAATTTTTACACTGAAATACTGGAACAAATAATAGTTGGTAATGTTGATATCCAATATGAATTTTTGCTGAATATTGGCATTTTGAAAAGAGAAGTAAAATGTAATTACTGTAATGAAAGAATGAAGGTGAGGATTTGTAAAAAAGTAAAAGATGGTAGAGTTTTATTTTGTTCAAAGAAAGATTGTTCAAAATATAAAACTACAAAATCTGTTAGAACTGAAAGTTTTTTGGACAATTTTAACATCACCTTTAAGGATATTTTGAAAAATTTTTGGAAATTTTCTCAAGAAGTATGTTGTTCAACCTTTCTATCGGAACTTGATTGTGCAGAAAAGGTATTATATAAATTATATGGAAAATTGCGTGGTTTATGCCATGATTATTATGTGGAAAATATTGAAATGATTGGTGGTCCTTGACATATTATTAATCTTGATGAATCAATGTTCAGGCATAAACCAAAATACCACAGAGGAAGAGCAACGGATCATGAGATCTGGGTGTTTGGAATTGTGGATTCTAGTTATGTGCCTGCAAAAGGTCTAATGTTTGTTGTTCCTAATCGATCTTCTCAAACACTATTGCCTATTATACAACATGTAATTCCTGGATCAATTATTCACACCGACGAATGGCGTGCTTATAATAACATTTCTAATGCCGGATTTCAGCATCATACAATTAATCATAGTTTAATGTTTGTAAATCATGAAACTGGAATACATACACAGTTTATTGAATCATATTTGGCGAAGCAAAAGCAACGTCAAAAAACAATGAAGGGCATAAGAGGTAAAAAATTAAGTGAATATTTAGCGATGTTTAATTGGTGGGATAATGTTTGTCAAAAAAACTTTCAAAAAGTTATTGAATTAATTAAATTATTTAATTAATTTTTTTTTGTTTGTCATTGAATTAATTAAATTATTTAATTATTTATTATTCTTTTATTGGGGGAAATTTGACCATTGATCAAAAAAGGGGGGAAATTTGACTTATGATCCCAGAATTATTAACAAAATTCCACAAAAAATACACAGAAATACAAGAAATAAATAAATTAATTAATTAACCAAATAAAATAAATAAATAACCCAAGAAAAACATTTAAAAACATAGGAAATAAGAAAAATAACCAAAATACAACATAACTCAGTCCTGATTGGACAAAATATACTATATAAGGTAGACACTAGGTCATTCACTTAACTTCTTAAAAATCCTTACAGGTAAAATTTTTATTCATTTTGAACTGCTTAAAAATCTATACAGAAATCAAACTCTTACAGCGACTATTAAGAACTCTACAAACTCATCACAGGAACCACATAGGACTATTAGGAACTCTATCAAACGTTTACAGAGAAATCGAATCTATCACCGAACTGAGAATTATTTGAACCGTAATCACTTAAAGATCATTAACAGATTTTGTCAGACTATCATTGAAAGGAACAAGTAAATGATTGATATTTTTTCTTAATCGGTTTATGAATTGGTATTAATAATTATTGTTATTGTAATATAACTTTGATTAGACAAAATATTATATTAACAGAATTTTATGACTTTTCTCTTCACCGGAACTGGTGACGAAGCCGTTTGGGAACTCCGAGTATGATGGCCACGAACCGAAAGTACAAGAACAATGAATATGCGATTTAGTTTTCGAACCAAGATGGTAATAATAGTATGAGATCAAATGTATGAAAATGTGATGGAGAGCGATTGAATCATTATACATTGAATAAACACTAAATAAACCTGAGAGCCACATTGTCTATTCCAATAATCACACGATTGACATAATCAAATCGGAACCAGGGGAGACTAGTTCTGTGTATTTCTCGCTAATAAATTCAAACGGTTGTTTACCACATAAAATGCAATGCCTAAGGTGATATCCGGTAGAACAGGTCGCAAATAAGACGACGAAATAAATAGTACACATTGATTTAATTAATAAGATGCTAATAGTATTATATTTACAATTTTCTTAATAAATATGCATTTCACTCGAAAGATTTTGGTCAACAGTAGAATTTCACAGCCAACTCGCACCACGTGAACCATAATTATTAAAATATAGAGTTTTGGTAAAAATCAAGTTATAATAATAAAAATAGTTGATCAAATCTCACCCTCAATGATAAAATTACTCGCGACGACCTCCAATATAAGGGTGATAGGGTGAGTAAAATATGTTAATGTTGTCTACGCGGTAGAAAGAGGGGAAATGTTAACAAAAATGTCTAATAACATTTTGTAACGAACTTTTTCGTATTCGATAAATTATCATAATTAATTCAGATATGTGTGAACCCATTTTGCCGTCAAAAGGGCCGAAACCATGCTTTTCTTGTGCAGACAAAAATGCAGATATCAGAAAACTGCATGAATATATCGGGGTTCTGAAGAAGCGTATTGAGACGCTCGAACACATGTGGTTCTCCCCGCCACAGATGAAAGAGAAAACCAAGATCCTGCGACTGGAGCACTGCAGAGACAGTCTCCTCAAAGAAAGCCGTTGTCAGAGGTTGACAATCAAGGCTCAATCGGAAGCACTACACCAGGTGTATTCTGAATCAGAAATAAGCAGAAGAGTATGAGAGTACCGATCAAAGATGGGACGAACTTGTTCCCCTTCCATCACCGGAACGACGAACAACAATTGCTTCTAACCAGTTGCACTGGCCACGGCTTTGTCTTTTCTCTTATTATCGAACCGATCTTGTCCGGATCAGCGAAGGGACAAAGCTCAGTTCCACCAACCGTCAAAGAAGCCGCTCCTATTAAGTCATCCAATTGAACCCACCAAAGCAACGTCGAAGAAAAGAAAGCGTCCCTCTCGGGCGGAACGAAATCAGAAACGCCGAGATGAGATTGCCGCTCTAGAAGAGTCCCTATTTGCCGCCAGACACTAAGCGCACAAGTCCCGAAAGAAAAGATAACAACACCCAAAGAAACTTATCGAATCGTTCCATCCAGGACACTCCAGCTTACGGAAGACGCTCAGCGACAGGTAGATATAGATGCCTTGTTAGCCGAAGAAGAAATGTATTTTGTAAGTGACAAGTGGAAGACACCTTCAATGAATCCGAATGAATTTTTGTGACCATTAGTTATTAAATATCTGCTTGAATAATTTTCTATCTTATGCAATAAATGTTCTTAGTGTCTGTGTTTATTGTTTATTAGTTTGTCTGAGTTAGATTTTGACTTATCCCTCAGTATATCAATATTGAGTAAGTACAGTCGTCCCCTTGGACCAGGGTCGTACTATCTTGTCGTACTAGTCCTTCTATGGCACTCCTGAACCCGTACAGTGAACCTTACCGGGAGTAGTCCTAACACAGGTGCTCACCTGCTGGTAAGTTCCGACCTGCGTGTGCATTATTAACGTGACACATCATCACGGGCACTCGTATGGGAGATTATTGTCAAATTATGAAGGTTGCTTAGGGAACCAAATCTGAGCATGTAAATATCTTTCCCTAAGTAACCAACAATATTTTTGGCGAAAAGATAAATTTGTTAATAATCTCAAACATTTCTAACGCGCATAAATGTATTCCTTCAGATAAATTCCATAGCATTAAAGTTCCGTCTCATGATCCAGCCAATGTAGATTGGCCATCATTTGACATAACAAAATCACTTTCAAATTCATCCCAAATAATCATAGATTTATCCCTTGATGCAGAAATAAGACTGTTTGGATAGATGTTGGTTGCAATCTTTGGTTTTGAAGCAGCCTATTGATTTTCAGCGTTTCTGGTTTCCATGAAATAAACGCCAAAGTACCCTGATAGTCATATAATGCATAGCAACCTTCTTTACCATATGTTTCGATCATGTGTACTTTGAATTTTTCATAAGGAGTAGCTAATTCCCCAGTTTCTAATTGAATAGTTCTATCCTTCTGTTTGTTGAGTCCATAGATTACATATTGAAATCTGTGTTGTAATTTAATGTAATTAAGATATTCTTCAACTGAAGGATCACATTTAACACCTTTCAAGACATGTCCATCCGAGGGCGTCAACCTTGCAACGTTCATGCTTTGCTCCTTTTACTTCTCGAATAGATCTATGTAGATAGGGGTGGTCAGTTCCAATCAATACATCTATCTGCGTCCTTGAATTCAAAATTGGGAAGTCTATATATTTCAGATGATTCCATTTCATCGCTAACTTTTTCCAGTTACACATTTCCAGGTCTCCAGTGACTTTTTTTACCATCAAGGCGTTTAAATTTACTTTTAGATTGTTATTATTGCTTGCCAATAATACTGTTACTGGCTTCGTTTCCAAAATTTGTGATTGTTCACCAATTACGCCAACTAGAGTGCTTTGCCAATGTCCTCCAACACCCAGTTCTTGCGCCGCCCAATCGCTAATATAACTAACATTGCTTGCGTCGTCTAGCAATGCGTTGATTTTGATCTCTTTTTCTTTATTAATTAGCTTTTCCGTAACTGTTCGTAAAGGAACATACATCTTCTGACTCTGTCTATATTGAACAGTCATCATTGATGTGTTTTCATTGTTCGGCTCTTGAATTCCATCAATTTTGTCCTCTGAGTCATGCAGAAAATTATGATTACTAGATTCAGGAACTCTCTATCCAGATAATTGGTAAACTAGCGTACCATTAGCAAAGACACTAATAAACAGAGACACGCGCTTCATTGGAACTTTATGTTCTAATAGAAAGGATATTCCTAAAGAAGTGATACAAAAAAAGCTGAAAGAGGGAGAAATAATATCCCTACCGTAATAGATTGTTATATTTTTATTGTTATTATAGTTTTCAACAATTAGGCTTTTTATTACGACCGTTTTCGTTCCGGTAGTGTCAAGGAAATGAAATGTTTAAAAAATTGACAAATTAACAATCGCAAAAAATTCTATAAAAAAGTAAGAAAAATCAGAAATATTAAACACAAAATTGCTCAAATCCGTAGATTATTCCAGTCGAACCACAAAAGATCTAGAAGAAGAAATATCAAGAAAATTAAATACTAAATTGTTCAAATTTGCAGTTTATTCCGGTGGAATCATCAAAGATCAAGAAGAAAGATCAGAAACATTAAAATTGTTCAAATCTGTAGATTATTCTATTCGAACCTTCATTGAACTGAGTCCTTGGCAAGACAAGGTCTTTAATTTTGGTTTTAATAAAAGTTCAGTCAGTTAAATTAAGTTTTGTTATTTATATTATTTCTCAAAAAGTTAAAATTTATCTCGTTTGTCATAAATTGTATATAAATACCCGACATACAAGCACACCGATTGTCCCTATACTTTTTATTTGTGACTCTATCGGTTTCTACAAAATTCTCTATGACACACCTAAACGATTACATATATCGATATAAAACTTGTAACATCTGAGAACATATCTTAACACCGAAAAATTTAAGATAAAACTGTAGTATTAAAATGTTCTGATGTTAAGTACAAAGCACGATGACTCGATGATAAACGTAAATATTAAGGGCAAAGAAATCCGTAAACCAGCCATCGTGATAGATTACAACAAAGGAAACGCATTTATAGATTTGTCGGATCAAATGGCACCATATTTACACCATCTTTACTAAGAGCTGGTATTCCATCTTATTACTGTAACAACTGTAGTGAATCCTCATTATTTGTATAAAATAGTTCGTGGTAAAAAGAAGTTGAAGATCAGAAAAGGCAAACAAGAAAACGATGCCGTCTTTGCTACAAACCAATGTCCATTTCAAAAGGATCTGCATATGCTCGTAAGAATGCCAAAAAAATTAATGCAATTTGTGAAAAATGCAAAATATCAATTTATATCGACTGCTTTCAAAAAAATCACAAAAATGTTGCATAAAAGATATTTAGTAAGTTGTATCAGAAATATTGAATAGAATATATATATATATATATATATATATATATATATATATATATATATATATATATATATATATATATATATATTAAAAATTGTGTCCTAAATGATATTTTATTTTTATTTTACCTTGAAAATCTTAATTTTGTTTGAATTTCAAAAAAACGTTTTAAAATGAGTCCGCTATATACACTATCTCTTCGGGGGGACCGGCCCTTCGATTACTGTACATAATTTGTATTTAAATCATACCCATCGGTGTACAAGCGGTCCCCGAGTAAGACATGTCGTGTACCGGCCCGTGAGCACGCGGGCCGATAATTTTGTTGCGGAGTGACTCACTGGTGGACATGCGGTCTTTAACGTGTATATATCAAGTGATCAGTTGCTGTAATACCTAAAGGTTTACCTAGAATAATTTGTGTTAATGATATCGATATGTTTTACCCAGAGTCGATTACTCCTGTTATAATGGATTCTGTTAATAGACGTTTGAAAATACATCGTAAAAAGACAGTTCCCGGATTCCAACATTCCTTCAACTTCAGCTGGTTCGAAATATCGGAATATTACTTGATTTTATATTATTAACTTTTATTAATATTAATTTTTTTATTAATTTATTAATATTTATTTTTATTGTTATTATTTTTATTTATTTATTAATATTTATTTTTATTTATTATTATCATTGTTGTTATTATTTTTTTTATTAATTTATTAATATTTATTATTTTTTTAGTTGTATTAATTTGTATTTATTATTATCATTTTTATTTTTTTATTAATTTATTATTATTAATTTATATTTATTATTTTTTTAGTTGTATTAATTTTTATTTATTATTATCATTGTTATTTTTTTATTAATTTAGTAGTAGTAAATACGTGTGAACCCATATACGTAGAACGAGTGAATATGGTATTTTTCCATACCCCTGCCATGAAATTTTTGTTTGGTTAATGAAATTATTAATATTAATATTATTTCTAGTATTTTTATTTAGTGTTATTAATGAAGTTGACTTTTTGTTGAAATAAGGAAATAAATGGATATATCAATTTCTTTAAATTGTTACCTTTTACTTGACCATGACAGATTCCTGTTGTGATAATTCTGTCTTACTATTTCGTGAATTAAGCAAGTTCATTAATTGCTCGTTACATTTTGTCACAATAAGTTTTATTTAATATTATATATATTCTACTGACAAATTATAAGTAAAATTTGTTAATTCCAAATATTTTATTTAAATTCGACATTTGAAATTATTTGTAATTAAAAAAAATTTGAAAATTAAAAAGATGGAAACAAGTTTTGGTTAAAAAGTTTTAAAATTTGAAACCAGCAATAATAATGGATTTCATCCTCGCCTTGTAAAGGAAAAAGTTACATCATTGCTAACTCATTATCTACTGAAATAAGACGTTAGTTTACCCTTAACCAAACGAAAATTTTCTCGGATTTATAAAGTTTAATTGCTTCAAGATTATTAATTGCAGCGCCATTTAGCTTTATTAATTTTTTATTTAATTTATTAAATAATAATAAAAATTATAACGGTTAATTCAATATGATTTTTATCTCAAAATTTAAAATAACACAAATTAACGTACATTCGTAGTAATCTATCCTTAATGTTTGAAAATTATTTGTAATGATCTTCAGTAAACGGCTTAAAATTTCAGGAAAATAAAAATCTATATAAAATATAAAAA
This sequence comes from Schmidtea polychroa, assembly GCA_959609185.1. Taxonomy (NCBI): domain Eukaryota; kingdom Metazoa; phylum Platyhelminthes; order Tricladida; family Dugesiidae; genus Schmidtea; species Schmidtea polychroa. The sequence goes on along the minus strand of CAUHTR010005258.1, from coordinate 16,703 downwards.
ATTTCACTTTGTAAGAGCGTCTAGCGCTTATATATAAATCCGAGCAAGCACTAATCAGCTCAGATGTTTCTTTACTAACACAATTTGATTTAGAATTTTCACCGGTTGTAAATAATTTGATGAGAGGAACTATTAATTACTTATATAAATTAAAACTTTTGCAACAATACCTAGTTCTTTATATTCTTCAACAGCTTTCAATCGATAAATATACGTTATGTCTTCTAAAAATATATATTAATTAATTATATCATAATCATTGAATTAAGATATTCAAGATAATATGTATAATAAAGCTTATGCTTAAATTCCATACTTCTTCCTAAATAATCATCAATATTATTTTCATATTCTTCAGTAAAAATTTTAGGTTCAACATATACACGGCGAGTAGCATTTATTTCCTGTTCTACTGAATCCCTAACGTTCTAAATTACTTTTTTTAACAAAACACTAATAATGAAAAATTTACTTTTGGCAGGCCATGACCAATAACTGTGTATCCTGCTTTGGAGTTTCTAGCTCTAACACAAGAAACTTGTCGCTTTATTATAACTATAACTGATAATATTACAAATAAGACAACAGATAAAATTAATAGAAATATAGTAAGAGCTATATGTTGATTAACTGCCATTTAAAATGGAGTTCATACTATTAATATTTAAACAATGTTTCAAAATGGCAACCGATTAATTTTTTGTCAACTACAATATTAACTTTTAAATATCACTGTTTATTTTAAAGTACTTTTTAAGTAAATAAAAAATTGAAATTATGATAAAGAAATTCAGAGTTTTTTATAATCCTTACTAATTAAATCAATGATTAATAACTTCAATAATACCTCAAATTTGCCTCACTTTCGTAATAGATTTGTTTCACTGTTCTATCTTATTTTGGGCCTTTAACTAACAGTTACTTTTCTGCTAAAAGGATACCTTTAAATCCTATTTACAGATAAGAAGATTCATCTAAAAATCTTTATTGTAAAGTACAAGATTTGTGTTAGGATAGCTGAGATTAAGTTATGTTCTGTTATCATCCAAATTATTTTTCTCTCACTCATAAAACTTTTGCCAATCTTAGTCGATGACTTGCTTCTTTGATACGCCAAATTTTGGTGGCCTTTTGCATTTTGTCTAATTTTATTAAACGTTTTATTATGCACTCCGTGCATCATTATTACATGTCTTGATCTTCTGTCATACTTTTAAAATATTTTTTAATGATGACAATAGCTAAAATAGTAATTGAAATCAACTCGATTACACATTGAACACCGACAAAAAATAGGTTATATTTTAAAATGAAAAATTTTAAGAAATTTTTTATAAACAGTCTCTCATGCTTCATTTACTACTTTATATTCAAAATAGTTATACCTTCACAATGTATATGGGCGTTTTGGCACTAGGAATTTTGGCGATGGATTTTAAAAATAAATAAATATATATATATATATAAATATATATATATATATATATATATATATATTATATATATATGTGATACTAGGTTATTTTTCTTTATTATAACTTTTAACGATTTCCTTTTATTATAAGAATCGCCCTTCAAAATAATGATGCCAAAAAGTCACTCTGGTCTACATATCATTGTAGTTGACAAATTGTTAACCCACGGAATCAGCGAATTATTGAAAATACACTTATCGAGAACTGAAAATTTCCTTGTCCTTAGCGAGCTTATATCAATATTTTCTTTTCTATATCTCCATAATGGAATTCATCTCACAAATCATATACTAAACTCTCAAATTAAGCCTCAGCAAAAAGATGTCATTCTATCTTTTCTCCAATAATTTTTAAATCTGAAAGTTCAAACATATTCTCGCACTGCCAACTCTAATGATCTCAACTACCTAATTTATGAGATCCATATTTTATTCACAACTTTCAATACCACGCAATTAACAGTTCTAAATGAATTCAGTCACCAATTTATGGTATTTATAGAAATCCAAGTTTTTAAAACTATTTATCTAATTAAAGTAATGTTTGAAAATTATTTGACAAAATTCATTGTAAAATTCACCCTATTTACCATTTATCAAGGAAATATTTTTGGGTTTCCGAAGAATTCGGTAGGGTTATAACTAAAAAGTTGATTTCCAGCGTTTTTATTTAATAATAAATTAGAGTTTCAAATTGTCTTGACATTCACCGAAACCGGGCATGTAAAGTCTTGTGTATTTTTAAGATGTAGATGCCCAATAGATATGTTGTCTCAGCGCTTGAATCTCATTAATGCGATTTCCGAGTTCATGAAAGGGAGTGATAATTAAATCGATAAAGATAAAAAACAAATCTCTTTATTAAAACAGTACAAAAACCCGTCGGAAATCGGCTTATCATTGTTACATCTTGTTAATGCGCTTGTAATTGGCCATGAAGCGCTCAAACGCCTCGTTGACTCGGTCGATCATCTTGCACAAGTGATCGATTGGTTTCGAATCCATTGACCCGGTTAAAATGTAATAATTCGGATGCTGCTGAACGAAACCGTCGATTTTCTGCAATCGAAACTTTTTAATGGCCTCGACCATGCGATGCAGCTTCTCGAACCCAGCGGAATCGGTAACCGGGAAACATTCCCAGAAATGCCTAAACAGTTCCGATGAAATCCGGTACAGCAATTTGATATCACGTATCATTTCCGGCGGGAGCTTCCCAGCGTTCCGACCCTGCTGAATGCAGGACGACACAGCGACATCGGCATCGGAAAACAGATGCCCAATATCGGTCAACACGTCCGTTGCCACTGACGACGACATTAAATTGACGAGCGGCCGGCACTGGGTGTTAGTGAGATTCTGTTTCAACAATGCCAATCTGCGCAATTGTTCTTCCTGGAACTGCTTCATCCGTTTTCTGTCAGCTGTTGATTGGCCGGTCACATTCGCAACGTTGCTTGATGAGATTCGGTTGATATATTGACTGACTTTGTCAGTATTGAATTTCACGCCTTCCATCCGATCGAATGTCGATTTCTCCAACACGAATCGCTCTTCTTCACTGTACATTTCCGATGAAGAATCGATCAATCGCCGTTTCTCATTCCCGCCATCCAAATCTACAGAATCCGATTCGTTGGCTCGTTTTGATGTATTTTTGGATTTCATCGTTTTAATATTAGGAAACTCTGGCGATTGAATCGTCTTAAAGTTCTTCAGAACTCGAACTTTTTTGTGTGTCAGAATTAATCGGTTTCCCCGTGCTTTCCTGAATACAGAACTCACCGATATCTTCTGTTTTATCCTGGATTAGTGTCAAGGATTCCTTTTCAATCGCTGTGCTTCTTTTTCAATTTGTTGAATATCATAATATGCACAACTGCCAAATTTATCATTGGAAAGATCGCTTTTAAATCTGTGGAAATAATGAGATTGAAAGAATTTATTCCAAAATTCCTCTTCAGACATTTCATTGGGAACCAGTTGAGTATGTTTTTGTTTAACTGCCGGATAAACTGCGAATATATCTTCAACCATTTGCCGACTGAGATTACATTGTGATTTACCGTCTTTTTGAGGAGGAGTTGCTAACAACCACGACGGAATGCCACGATTGTACATGCTATACTCATTTACTGATGATTGTTGACTAATGTTAGACTCAGCACGTTGCCAAAATTCTTCTTTACATACATACTTATTAGTGACTAATTCACGATATAAATCTAAGATCTGAGGGTTATTTTCACAAAGTTTTCTTTTATTTTCTAATTCAGATTGAGCTTTTTCTTAAATCTTGGAATGAAATATTGGAGAGAAATTTTAACGCTATTTCGATCACTTACTTGCTTGGATCTTCCGTCAGGATGAATGAAATGAAAAGTAAAGGAAGAACCAGAGTGCATAAGTAATTGCAACTGAACTTTATCTTTATCATCTGGGCTAATTCTTTGTGCACGAATATTCTTATAATGCTCACTAATTTTAAACACATCTGATGTATTTGTCATCCAAGCTAATCGCTCTGTCATTAAATATAATTTTCCTTCTGTCTTTTTATAACTAACATGATCAATTAATTTAACAATATCTTCAGTAGATTTTGAAACATTTGACATAACTTAATGTATTTATAATAAATCTTACTTAATAATATTTATATATCCTTATATAATTAGTAAATAAATAAATTAACAACTTTAAATACGGTATTTCGATTATTCTAATATTAAAACAATAAAATAAAAATTATAAAATTAATGTCATTTATCAGCATACATTTCTTTATTCTACATCGCTAGCTAAAGAAAATACATATTTTAAATAAATTATTGACGAATATGGAATATTAATAGTACAATTATTGTAAAAGTTAAAATTTGAAAAAAATTAAAGTGAATAACATTAAGGCTTTGCTGGAAATACGTCAACACAGAAATTTTCCACATCAATCTTCGAAACAAATTGACTTCACTTTTTGTATTGACACATAAAATCTTTACCACTATACACTCGTCGCAAGTGATGTGCTCCTGTACATAGGTGGGCGACCTTCAGCGGTACAAATTTTCAGCATCATTCAAGACCATAAAGACAAAATTCGCCCGGGTTCGACTTCTGAAGTTTAAATAGATACATTGTATAAATATGGGGGTGTGCAGTTGGGGAGGATAAATTGCGAAATTGGAAAAGTAAATCTTAGAAATTCGCTATGTAATCAATTCTGAGATTAATATGTACCGCTTTTGTGTGCTCATTGTTTATTTATTGAACTTGCCTGTTGGGTTGCGCACACAGCACGAGGCTATATAGATTTTTTGATTTGTTTTTTTTGAAATGGATTGTATTTTTGGATTAAATTAATTGAGTTTTGGACTTTGATTAGAAGTTTGTTTCAAAAGGTTTATGTCGCGGATTTAAAAAAAATAAAGATTTTTAAAAACTTTCATTTATTTTTGTTTTCATCATGAAATGATTTAACTCAAAAAATGGATATGAATTTATAAGTCTTGATAATGATAGTAGTTCTAAAGATATCTTTGTTCATTTTAAATCTATCGCATCCGGAAATGCAATCTCAATAACTGATCGAGACAATGGCGTAGCCAGGAATTTATGAAATGGGTTGGAGTAGAGAAATATTTATTAATATTATAGTCAATAACCAAAATAAAATTTAACAAAATAAATAATCACAATGTACTGAGAGTACAGACTACAGACACATGTCACAGTATTACATTTGCAGTAAATAAAATAAAAGAAAAAAGTGTCTTGTTTCTTCTTATTTAGGTGGATGATCTTGTAAGCACATGACTTTGACAAATATTTGTACATGAAAAATCCAATGGGATGAGGGGGGGTCAACCCCTAAATCTCCCACATTGGCTACGCCACTGGACCGAGAAATTCTTTTTTAATATTTTCAAAGCTGACAGATGATCCATGATTCAAATTATTTTGGAGACATTTAATGTACCAATGATGTATGTTTCAATCAAGCAGTTATTTCTTTGTACGCTTCAGATCGTTTGTCAGGTATCGTTCTGAACTTTAGTGATCTTATATCTTACACTATGACAATTTATGAAACCTTATCAAGTGGTTCGACAATGTTTACTCTCAAAAGCTTCGAAAAAAATCACCACAATTGGCTTTTCAGGATGAATAAGGGTTAGAAGTATGTCAGAGGTAGCCTTAATAATTATGTTTATGGGTCAGTATGACTTGGAAACACTGGGACAAGCAAAAAGTTAAAATAAAGTTAAGAGATTTTATGAAAGGTGATTCTATAATTTATTTTATAATTTAAGTAATAGATTTAAAATTTACTAATATTAACTATTATTTTTAATAAATTATTTATTTAAATATTTTTTTAAATAAATTAGGAACAATACAAAATAAATAATAAACACGAAAAATATTAAAAAATCACCAATCTATATATATATATTTTCATTTGGATCCTCATTAATATACAAATATTATGATTCCAAAATTTCTATTTTTATCTTTTCAATATTTCTTAATGTTTGTAACTAGTGAATATAAATCCAAGGATCCCGGGATTTACTTCACACTAAGAAAACTGGCATGCAAACATATGCATTTGACTTGCGTCCACCGTGAGAGAGAATCTTACTTCTTGCTGACGTCGTCAATTTAGATCTTTTAATTACATTTCAAATTTGGAAGTGTAGTCAGTAGAAGGAAGTGTGCTCCATGACTCATTGTTAAACAAAGACATTTAGGGGGGGGGGGTAAATGGTTTTTCACACCCCCCCCCCAGGTAAATTTAAAAAAAAATATGACTCGTTGGTATAACGCATCGATGACTCATCGACGAATCATTTCAAAAAATTTCAAATTTCAATTTGTATGTTTAACAATGAGTCATGAAACACACATCCTTCTACTCTACTCTTTTCTTGTCCCTTTCACAGGTCAGATCGGGATTTAAGTGTAACCATGTGAAGGCAGAATTAATTCTCTACAAATGGCGGAATTTTAATTTCAGTTTGTTCTCTTCTGTGTAATACACACATGTTTTAAGGATAAATTTATATTTTTCAAAGGTTAACGTAATTTTCTTGGAATTTTATTCATATATTATATAGATGAAATTTAATTTTCTATAAAATGAATTGATTAAAATTTATGTATCTTGATTGTGTGTAATACACACATGTTTTTACGATAAATCTGTATTTTACACGTGGTTAAAGTAACTTTTAAATTTTATATTTACATAATGTATAGTTTAAATTTAATTTTAATGGCTTGATTCGTGTTTTTATATGTGTTACACGTATGTTTTGTATGGTAAATTGTTATTTTTATACAGTTTCATGAAATTGATGCAGAAATTAAGTTTTATGAATATTTAAGTAAATAACAATGAAAAGTCGAAAATAAAATAACAATAAGAACTTTGTAAATAATAATAATAATATAATAATAATAATAATAATAATAATAATAATAATAATATAATAATAATAATAATAATAATAATAATAATAATAATAATAATAATAATAATAATAATAATAATAATAATAATAATAATAATAATAATAATAATAATAATAATATTAATATAAAATAAATAAATAAAAATAAAAATAAAAAAATAATAAAAAATAATAATAATGTAAATAATAATAATAAAAAAAAATTAATAAAATAAAAACATAATTAAATAATTAATTAATAAAATTAAAAAATTAAATAGAAGTAATTAAATAAAATTTAAAAAATAAAGCGATTCAATTGACCTATATTTGATCTGGACATATTTCATGATCTTGAACTTGAAAGTGGGTTGGAGTCCTACTCTTCCAAATCTGGAATACAAATGGTTATTGCCTAGCCAATCGCTCTTCTGATATTCAGCTCCACATCTCTGCATCGGCTATCACAAAGAATGGTTCGAACGATAGTAATAATTAATAGCACACCTCGAGCTTCTCTATAGGCATTATCTGTTCTTGCTCTTCTCCTATTAATCATAGTGACAAGATAATGAGCCCCAAAATTTGGTTCTGTTTACTTTTTTCTTTGTATACCCAACTCGGGATTTCTTTTTACTCGCTAATTAATTAATTATTTAATCTATTTTGTTTTCTTGTTTTTTAACTATTATGCAACTTTTCGCACTCTTCCTGGCACTTTAAGCAAATTCCAATATCACCATGTTATTCCTCGCTACTTGTTCCACCTATGACCAATTTTCCAGATTTCCATTCGAATATTTGAATCTTTTATCGATTTTTCACAATTCACATTTTTTGATTTTCACCTATACACCTTCTCAAACCTTTGTTCTCTTTTTATTTATTTGCTCTATCGATTCTCTCCCTGATCAGACTTTCCTATCTCTCCTTTCCTTAATTATAAATAGTGAAACAAATTAAACAACTGTCATTTATTTTTCATAACAAATAAAGATAATAATCCTAAAAGTTTATACGACAGATTTATTATAAATTAAATTATTTGTCAAAATTAATAAGCTGCCAAAAAGAACTGTTGTTATCATTTTCTTCATTTCGACAGAATCTAGTAAAAAGGCCAATTAATATTAATTCATTACACTAAGAAATTACTTTGTCTTGTTTTGCTTTTCTTCTAAACATTTTGTATACGGGATACGCGTAAAGCATACCTGCGTAATAATTATTAACATTAAAACCAAACGGGAAAGTTACCATCGTATAAAGAGGTATCCAAAAAGACGGAAACAAATAATTCATCAAATTATCAATTATCTTTCTCAAACGAAAAGAGAGCAAAGTTACATTTATCCGTAGCTAAATCAAACATAAGGTATAAATCGATGAATGTATAATGAGAATAGGGTTATCAGATAAAATGTACAAAATGAGGAAGACGGTTTAATTGAAATAAGAAAAGGAGGACACATTTTACTGAAATTAGGACATTACAAAATAAAACGACATTTAATCTATTTACTTTTAATAATAACAAAAAGAAAACATCAAAATCATTAAAATATTTTTATAGTATATTTTTAAATTAACAATGTTAATGCTGTCTATTTAGTTATACTTTTCAATGTAGACATTTTTTGATAATACTTGCTTGTTTCTTAACTGAAAACGACGGAATTCCTATTACACCAAGTCCATACTCATTTATGTAAATACTTAGATTGCTCAAATATTTTTTATACATTTAATATATATTTGATAAATAACTGTTACGCACCACACTTTTCAATCTGACTCCTGAGGCTAAATAAACTTAGAAAAGGTATTTATTCCTTTCAAATGCGTAATTTTAAGTCTTTCTATTTCTATAATATTTTATCCTTTTTAGTTTTTGATACGTTCGTAATTTATATTAGTTTAAATTAAAATATTATTTTAAAAATACTATAAATTTTAATTATTTTTTATTATACTTTTTACAGTGAAATAAAATTTAATTACTGTATTTAATTACAAAGTTTCAATTAAATTGGACATATGAAAGGGAATCAAATTTAGATAATAAAATTTTAATATAACTAACTAATTGACAAATAAAGTTAAATATAAGTTTGCAAAATAATAATAATTATAACTTTAATTTTTATTAAAATAAAAATTTTGAAAGTTTTATTAATATTTTATCAAGTCTATTAAATGCTTCTAATTATGGTATTAATATAAATAAATAAATAAATATAAATAATTGACAAATAAAGTTAAATAGAAGTTTTCAAAATAATAATAATTATAACTTTAATTTTTATTAAAATAAAAATTTTGAAAGTTTTATCAATATTTGATCAAGTCTATTAAATGCTTCTAATTATGGTATTAATATAAATAAATCTTAAAAATGTTAAAAGATAAAGTTTTAGAAAATTGAATATTAAATAAAAATTGATGAATTTAAAATAATAATGAATAAAACCCGATATGTTGTTTATATAATATAATTTTGTTTATTAATGCTGTTTAAAAAATAAATATTGCTTTATTCAAATTGTCTTAATTGTTAATGGATGTATTAAAAACAATGAGTTTAGAAAAACTCTAATAATCATTATATAAAGTATATAACTAGAACTCATACATAATAATATCTACTTCTCTGACGATCTACTTTTCTAACCATTAAGACTTATGAAGTAATACAAAAATTTTATGCACTAAATATATTTTGCAGATGTTTACCCAAGGTTACCAATGATAAAATTTCGAAAACACACTCTGGACAAAGCATTTGCTAAAAGTAATATTTAAACAATTTTGGTTTATGAACATGATTAAAATTTTAAATGGGATACGCGCGCCCCTTAGTCGTAAAAAGGTATCAATGAAAAGTTTCCCAGTTATTTTTTATAAGCAGTAATTTTTTAAACAGCACAGTTTTATTAATTTCTTTTAAATTTTCCCTTGATATTTACGCATTTTAAAAAGAAATATTTTTGAAATATAATCTTTACAACTTGACCTCCCTACTTCTTCATAATTGATAAATGCTAAGTCACACATAGCCTTTGCATCAAAGTTTCTGTTTCTGGTAAATTCGACGCAAGTTTTCTCTATAAAAATCATTCAGTTCAGAATAAAAATTAAAATTAAATTGCCTAAATTGTATTCATGCTTTTTTAGGATTTCATGAAAAATAATGACATCTTCAAATCCCTGTTATTAAACAATAATAAATAGTAAAATTAAATCTGATAATAGACCGAGTTCATCCCTTGACCGTAGAAAGGAACCATGGCATGAGCAGCATCTCCCATAATTATGCAAATCCCACCAAAATTGTATGGGTTACACTAAATAAATAATCAAAATTTTTTTTATTTTAATATAAATTCTGAAAATATAAATAAAAACAAAATTAATTAAAAAAGTGTCTTTTATTGAAATCAATCACTGTTCCATTAGTACGATATTATCCCGTGGGACGAATATTAATTTGTGAACTACCAAATTACTCACAAAACAATTCAATCTCTGTTAGTGAATTTTGATCATTTTATTCGATTTAACTCGTATTGTGATTATGATATCAATATGCTTTAATCGTTAGTATATGGATAAGGGCTTGCTAACCCACATAGCCCATATTGGAGATTTTTTTCTTCTAAAATTCCTGGTATTTTTATCTAGGTCAACTCAAAATTAAGTAGATCAACTCAAAATGTATGTAGGTCAACTCAAAATGTATGTAGGTCAACTCAAAATTAGTTGTGATTTGTTTTGTTATGATTTGTTTTCAAGGACACCAGGAGCCATAAAAAATTAGTCACATTATATTATAAACATTTTTTGTCCTTAGTTTTCAGAATCAAGGCATTATTGACCCAGGAATTAGATTAAACATTATGAAAATGCAGACTTTATAAAGCTGATAAAATGAATTGTGATACCGCTTACCCGAATTGTAACCATTTTGGCCGGCTTATTGGCAAAAAACATACGTGCCAAATTTGATCTATTTTTTCATAAAAGATTAAACAATAAGCAATAAGATTTAATCCTTTACTTCCCAATAAGTCGAAAAGCGTCTGGAAAATTGAACTGAAAAAATTTAAATAAATTCTCATTTGATTCAATTTCATCATAATATTCAAAAGGCATAAATAGGATCCCAGTAAATGATTCATCAAGATTAGGTAACCCTATCAACATAAATTCATTACGAGGCCAAACATGGAGGCAGTTTTTGTCCATTAAATGCTAAATTAAAAATAAAATATACAGCAAATATAATAAATTCAAAATGTAAAGTTCCCCTCCCTACTATCTTTAAATTATTTTCTAACAGAATAGCTGGTTCCCAAAAAAAACCTCCTATATTTCAAGTAGTAGGATGTGTCACCACTGGCACATGTCACCTCTGGCACACCCCCCCCCCGGGGGGGGGGTTAAAAAAAATTTTTTTTCAAGGTCAAATTTTAAACAAAGACATATGACTCATCAAGGTCATTGAAACAAAGGCCATGACTCATCCTATGACTCATCAAGGTCATTGAAACAAAGACCATGACTCATCAAGGTCACTGGATGACTCATCAAGGTCATTGAAACAAAGACCATGACTCATCCGATGACTCATCAAAATTCTCAAGGTCATTTAAACAAAGACCATGACTCATCCTATGACTCATCAAGGTCATTTTCAAGGTCATATGCCTCATACTATGACTCATCAAGGTCATTTTCAAGGTCATATGACTCACACTATGACTCATCAAGGTCATTTTCAAGGTCATATGACTCATAGTATGACTCATCAAAATTCTCAAGGTCATTTAAACAAAGACCGTGACTCATCCTATGACTCATCAAGGTCATTTTCAAGGTCATATGACTCATACCATGACTCATCAAAAATTTTCAAGGTCATTTTCAAGGTCATCTGAGTCATCCTATGACTCATCAAGGTCATTTTCAAGGTCATTTTCAAGGTCATCTGAGTCATCCTATGACTCATCAAGGTCATTTTCAAGGTCGCATGACTCATCCAAGGTCATTCACAAGGTCATATGAGTCATCGCGATGAGTCATCAAGGTCATATTATTATTTTTAAAAAATATTATTATTTTTATTATTATTTTTAAAAATATTATTATTTTATTTTTAATTTTTTTTCAAAGTTCCCGCCAACGAAAATTAATAATCGATAGCTCATTTTAAAGCTCAATCCAAGACCTTTCGAATGAGCTATATATTATTATTATTATTATTATTATTATTATTATTATTATTATTATTATTATTATTATTATTATTATTATTATTATTATTATTATTATTAATCTATATACAACGAGTCTATATACTCCTAGTCTATCCGACAAAATATTTTGTCCCCCTATGGGTAATGCTCACAAGGGTACTGCTCACACTCAACAGGTTGCAAGGGTACTGTCACGCTCAACAACTCGCAATGGTATTATTATTATTATTATTATTATTATTATTATTATTATTATTATTATTATTATTATTATTATTATTATTATTATTATTATTATTACTATTATTATTATTATTATTATTATTATTATTATTATTATTATTATTATTATTATTATTATTATTATTATTATTTTTATTATTATTATTAGTGTTTTAATAAAGTAAAAATATCATTATTATTATTTTTATTATTATGAAACATATATATAAATAGGTCTAATAACTTCATTTACAACATTCACAAATATTCATCGATGTCTTCAAACGATCCACAGGTTTGATGTTATAATTATTTAGTAATTTAACTATTTTCAATAAGGTACAAGAATTGTCTATTGATTGGGATCATTCTTTTTTAATAATAGATAAACTTCTAACAATAAATGATGAAGATTATATATTCCTGGCCAAAATAAATAAATCTTTCAAACATCAAGTAATTCAAAATCTATTTGATAAGTTTGGCTTCAATATATCGATGTTGAAATTAACCAGCTGTATAATATCTATAAATAATATTAACCATACAGAAATTAACATGCTTAAGGTTTTCTGGATATGTATGGATTTCAGGTTCGGAAAATATCGCGAGCTTATTGAAATCTTCCTTCTTAATGCATATAAACTTGGTATTAAAATACATAATTTACTGAATGAAGTCAGAAAACAGTTTATTACATGTTGTATATGTCGAATTCGAGAAGTTTCTATTCTATATCTGCCTTGTGGTCATATCATTATTTGTTCCTTATGTTTGAAAAACTCTAGTAGATGTCAGAGTTGTGGTGTCATAATCGATGAATCTCATTCAGTGTATTTTTGAAATAAATGTTGTAAAACTCCTACTTATTATTATTATTATTATTATTATTATTATTATTATTATTATTATTATTATAATATAATTTCAACTTTCTATCACAAATGACTAAAAACATAGTGGATTATTATAAAATTTATAACACAAAAATTATACCATAAAAAGTTGACAAACAAAAATAACTAAATATTTACAAATTTTTTATTCGCCATCATATTTACAAATTTTTATTCAACATCGTATTTACACAAATATAATCACAATGTTAAATAATTGGCCCAAAATATAGCTTTAAATTATTGAATTGAATATTTGATCGAATTGTTGATCTCGAATGACAGGATCCGTTTCAGGCATGACGATATTACCACTACCATCTAAGACATCAACCCCTCTATAATGTCCATATGCAAAACTTGAGTTTTTCCCTACCCAAGCTCTCTTATCGTCGTGATTATTTAAAGCTATTTTTGAGTTTTTAAAAGTAAATAGCTGATGATTCCGGGTTCCTATTCTAGTTTGAGGAACCGACATGACTGTGTTGTTGTTATAGCAGTCTAAATAAGATTTATGTTTGATGTCGGTCCCCGGTAATTTTACGCCCTTAGCCCTCATTGTTGACTTATTTCCTAATAGGCTGTAACATTTAGGACGTAAGAAAACCCATTCACTATATCCTAACCCTTTACTCTCATCCTTAAACTTGCCTATAACTGAGTCAAGTCGCCTGGAATATAAAGGATGAGAGGGATCGTAATTTGAAGTATCTAAAAGGTCATCCGAAATCATCGCTTGTAATAAGATATCTAATTTTAAATTTTTAACCTCTAAAAAGAAAGAGTCGGTATCACCCGCTACTAAATTAATTTCACAATTATAAATATCCCGATATCGTTGTAGCTCTATATACTGTAACTGATACATCCGTAGTTTGGATAGATCCAGTACTGATTGTCCGATGTAGCTGGGTCTATCCAAACATATAGAGTCCTTATTGAGATGCGCGGCAAACAGATCATCAGCTATTTCAATTGTTTTTCTGAATGCCGGTTTTGACGAATATGTAATTAATTTTTCAGATGAATTACATAGTCGCAAATTCATCCTCTTTTTAAGGTTCTCTACGGATTTACCGTACAGACTATTATTATATAATTTAAATAAATCTCTATATATTTCACTAACTGCATTAGCACGCAAGTTAGTGTTTTTATCGATATAATGTTTAAAGATATGATTTTGTTTATATTTTATAGCTCTGTGTATATTTACAACCTTAGCCCCAAGTGAAAGATAAAGCCTGAGAAGCCTCCAATGAAGAACATAGTTCTTCTTTGGATAATGCGTGAGCATTAGCTTCTCAACTTTTGAGTTAGGTGGGCACATCTTTTCCGGTCCAATCGGAAAGTCATTTAAAAAATCATGGAAATCAATCGGAATCTCGATATCAACTTCCATAGTATATCCATATGGAAGTGTTTCGATATCCGCAACATTCACACACTCATCCAAAACTTCATTCAAGCCATCATACACCCAAGTAAAATCACCATAGGGAAGACTTTGGCTAAGAGCCCAACCATACAGATTATTTATATCAATATACAATAATTCTGTATCATCTGAAGCAGCCGTGTAATGTTTGTTAACAAATGTTAACCCACCCCGTATTCCTCCCTCGTAAAAATTGAACATTTCCATGTCCTGTAAAAGTTCTATGGGTTCCGTTAATGTCATAAGCGCTGAGGCCCATGACATACCGGGAATTCCATAGAAATTTAAAGGTTCCAATCCATTGTATGCAATGGCATTGGCCCGGAATTGTTGAAAGTAATCAGCGAGTAGGAATACATCGAGTTTGAGGTAGGTTAACATATAGTCACGCAAATTTATACAGTTTTGCTGCGTCCAGATTAGTTGTGCCTTAGCGTACTCATCTTCGCTAACACCAGACCAAATAGGAGGTAGTTCATATGTAGTCTCAAGAACATCAAACGAGGTAGCAAAATCATACGGAAAAATACCTTTACAGTCAACTATAGTACCTTGAAAGACAGACGAAGTTAAAGGAAGAGAAGTTAGTGTTTTCACAGCCTTAGCTAAAGAGCAATTAACAAATTGCATAGAATCTATAAATCTCACAGCCAATTTATTAATATGTACAATTAACGAAATAAATTTTTCGGTTGAGGTAGGAATTATGTTCAAGTCCCAAGATGGAAAGCCATTGAGACCGTGTTTTAAAATATGGTGGAGGTCATAACCTCGTAAATTATGAAAGACAACAGGTAGTAGACGATAAATTCGACGAGCAACATTACATTTTCGGCAAGATGCCCCTAGATATTTACCAGAGAAATGACAGTGGTCTCTTACCGGATTTACTATAGGTTTTTTACATAAGTAGCAATTTCTACAAGATTTAAACTGACGTTCCTCAATGAAAGACATAGGTCCTATCAACTTATTACCTTCCATATCATAATACGGTATCACAACAGTAGTAGCAATTTCCTCAACTTTTTTAAGAAAATCAGTAATACAGTCAAGGCCATAAAATTCAAAATATTGTTTAGTATTTTTATAATTATTTATTAATAAAAGGCCTGCTGAACTAGGCATATGAATTTGATGATGACGAACATCAGGGGGTAAAACCGACTCAAAATCGGCATAAATTACAAAAGGTGGTGTTATTGTTTTTGAAAAATTTTGAAATTCGAGATTTTTATTTGAGGGTAAAGTGTAAAGGGTTGTACCTGTCTGATTTTTGGCACATAATGCGACATGAATATTAAACGCGTTATCTAATCGGAACCCGTTAAGACAGTGTGGACACCATTGACATCTTATTTGAACGTTACAGTCCGGGTTCCGATGGCAGTTCATTAGTCTATTGATATTGGTCACAGCAGTATAATGATATCGATCCTTATTTTCTAATAATAACAAATAAATTGGGTTTCCGTCAGTGACCTTAGATCGATGGATAAGACTTAAATGAGGATGGTGAAAAGACATAATTATCAGGGGTTTCATCGTCATCAATTATTATAGTTGGAGTGTATGAAAGCACATTAATGGCTAATTTTAAATTTATGTTTTTCTTTTCAAATTTAGGAATGTTGATTAATTTCATGGGACAATCCGTGACTTCGTCATATTTTAATTCACTCAAAAATTCAGTATATTTAGATACTCTTTGAGGATTTTCACCTATTTGATCTTTCTTTAATAAGTAAAGAATGGAATACAGAAAGCATTTATCGTCGCTATTTTTGATGTTAAGTATAGCTTTCTTATTTTTCAATTCAGAAGGGGTTTTAATATATTGATGTCCTGCCAAGCGACTAATTGGTTCATATTTAGTGATAATAAAATGTATCTCAAGAATGTTGATAACGCGCCATCCACTGCCTAAATAAGTAAATTGTTCTATTTTTTCATTAAGTTTAT